>PVKA01014495.1:36678-52354 GCA_004027165.1 Ctenomys sociabilis
TTTTTTTTTTTTTTTTTTTTTTTTCCCCCGGAACCGGGGATTGAACTCAGACCCTTGGGGTGCTTTTTTCTATTTTTTTGGTGCAGGGTCTCACTATGCATGCAGCCCACATTCATAGTGATCTTCCTGCTTTTTGCCTCCCATGTGCTGGGATTACAGGTGTGTGCCACCACGCCCGGATTGCATTGCTGGCTCAGCGCACCCGAAGGCGGGGCCGGTGCTGGGCCGGTGCGGCTTGGGCAACCAAGGATCGAACACTGGTGCCTGCGTTTACCTAAGCAAGCGCTTAGTCTGCTGAGCTATACCCGGCCCTTCAGGCTGGTCTCGAATTCATAACAATCCTCCTGCCTCAGCCTCCCTAGTGCTGGGATTACAGGCATGCATCACCACACCTGGCTCTAGCTTTAGTTAAGAGACATCACACCTGTATTAAGTATGAGCATGAAATACCAGAGTTACATCAGAAATCAACCAGATTGACTTATACTTATCATGAAATACGTAGCATTTAGTCAGATTAAACCAATGAAATACCTTTTAGATCTTGAACGTGAACAACAATATATTGCATTTGTAAAATGTCAGTCTCAGCATCATTTTGATTAGTAATCAACCTGAATATATTGTGGTATCTCAGTTACAGCTAAAGCAAGATGTCTTCTGAAGTCTGTTTCTATTGAGGTATCATGACTGGGTTGGAGAAGGACAAAGAGACCTGTGCCAATGTCCAGCAATAGGCTGGGTTTTTTCCTTTAGCCATGATTACTCAGGGCTTCTCTGTGGAGATCCCAGACCTTTTTTTATTATGAGGAAAGGTCTTGCTAAATCAGTAAGTTGCCTAAGCTGGGTTGCAACTTTTGTCCTTTCTGCCTCTATGTCATACAAAGATTTCTAATATTTTTTTCCTTCTATACACTTATCATTTTTGTTAGCTCTGTGTAGTTTGATTTTTCTAATCACCATGTTGGTTAGAAATTAAACTTTGTTTCCCTGTAGACTTACATAGGGCTCCTAGGCATAGGTGAGGGCTACATGCAATGCTGTGTAGGAGTGGTTTGCAGATGATTGTTACTAGGAAAATGGTGTTCTTCACTTGATTTGCATAAAGGCTTCTGTGGTGTTGAAGTACCTTAAAAGGAAGAATGGATGATCAAAGTATGCTTTGACTTCTGCGTGTGCATTAGAACTTTCTTCCTCTGATGCAGGAAGGGCTGTCTTGCAGGGATGGAGACTGTCAGAGTGGAGAAGCCAAGACAGGACCTGTGTAGTGTGGGAGCTGGGGTTGCACGTGGTCTGCACCTTCATAGTTTCCCTCAGTAGTCCAGTTCTCCCTGTCCCTGTTGATAATGGCCATCAGCTGGCGTTAACAAGAGGGGAACACCAGGGGGCCAGGGAGATAGATGGCTCAGTAGAATAAGTGTTTGCCTGACAAGTACAAGGACTTGAGTTCAATCCCCAGTTCCACCAAAAAGAGAGGAACACCTATTCTCCATGTGATTGGTCCTTCTGGTTCTTATCCCTGCAGGAAGAAGGTGAAACTACAGGGACAGTTCAAAGGTCTGGTGAAAGCTGCCCAACAGGGGTCCCAGGTGGGACATAAGCTCCGCAGAAAGGATCGTCGGTCCTGAAGCCCACAACCCCTGGGCTGCTCTTATCTAACCCAAGGCTGGAACCAAATACTCAAGATTTACATGGCCTGGACTCAGTGATTTGCTGGAGCTAGAGTGTGACTCAGAAAGATGCCCAGGATTTTAGACCTCCAAGTGGGACCCAACTTTAGAAATATCCCTGAGGATGAGACTGTGGCCTTACTGCCTCTGAGTAGGTCCTGTGAGGTGAATGTGCTTTCGGCCCAGTGGCTGTGAGCAGCATTGCCTGGCCATGAGCTGCTCTCGATTGGGCTGTAGTCTGGCGTGTGAGATTTGCTGTGATCAGGTGTACAATAAATGTGTATCACCATGTGTTAACCCTAGAAACAATGTTTCATAACCTGTCCTCTCCAGGTAGAAGAATGGAGATGGTTGGCCAGGGTGACTTGACTCCTTCCTGCTTGACTCAGCATCCAGACGAGGGCTTTGCCCAAAGACCAGGCCTTCCACCCTGCTCAGAGTCAAGAGAGTGCCCTGGCTTCCTTGGCAGTCCTACTTGGAAAGGAACTTTTAGGGGTCAGGAAGGGCGCTGAATGCTCCAGCACTGATGCCTGTAGCTGTGTGTGGGCCCTAGGAGTAGAATTTTGGAATAGAAAGAGGAAGTAGCTGGCTCAGCTGACAGCTGCAGGTTGAGTGCAAGGCTCTCCTCGTGTCATTTATGAAGTGTGCTGAGTCCCTCACATGCTCTGCGCACATTGTTCATCCATGTCTGTTGTTACTGCCAATTTCCTGTACAGATTTGGTAAGGTACAAGGTGATTCTCACTGGTCCAGCCTGGTTGGTGTGATGCATATCTGCTGTACCTTGGAGGTGCTTTGTCCTATCCAGCCCAGTGTCTCCCCATTTTTAAAGATTTTATTTATTTATTTATTATTGTGTACAGGGTCTCCTTATGCAGCTCAGACGTATAGTGATCCTCCTGTCTCAGCCTTCAGCGCTGGGATTACAGGTATGCGCTGTCACTCCTGGTTTCAGTGGCCGACACATTCCCTGGCAAGCACAAGGGCCTGGGTTCAATCCCCTGTTCTGCCAAAAAAAAAAAAAAAAAAGGAAAACAAAAAATCTCTCAGTGACCAACACAGTTCACCTAGGGTTCCGAGGCTGGCACAGCATGGGTACTGGGGATTGAACCTGGGTCCTTGTGCTTGCCAGGCAGGCACTTAGACCATTGAGCTATATTTCTTCAGCCCAATATGAGAAATATACTTTGTCCCCTGACACTTGATCAGGCTTGTGAAATGAGACCACACACCAGGAGTTTCCATTCTGGTTTCGAGCTGATAGTGCTCCCAGGAGGCCTTGTCCCTTGATACTGTTGTACTCCAAGGGGATGGACCCAAGTCTGCTGGATTCAGTGCCCCCCAAATTAGGGCATTTCCTCCTGATCTGTGGCTCAGAATCTGAGGAATCCTACTTTATCCAGAGGCCGTACAATTTGTATGGCCTATTTACAGATAAATGCGATGGGAGAACAAACAAGTATGGTAGCCCAAAGAGGCTGCTTTTAAGGATTGGCAAAGGTAAGATAGCCATGACCTGATTACTACACAGATGAGATTAAATCAATCCCAGTCTTTTCCTATCTCCTCCTTTCTCAGGCAGTAGAACTGCACATACCAGGAAGCCTCATATAAACCAGGGAGGAATTTGAGCCAATTGGCCAGTATTTATATCTTCGAAAAAGTTTGAATCCAGCCTATGGGTTAAGTGTGTTCCCCGTGAAGCTTTGTTTTCTTTTTTTGTTTTGTTATTGGACATTTTAAAATTTATTATTTTTAATGTATTTGGTACAGACTTCCTTGGAGCTGAGTCTTAAAATAAAATTATTTGTTTATTTATTTATTTATTTATTTGGTACAGGGTCTCTTTCGATGCAGACTAGTAGTGGTCCTCCTGTCTTCAACCTCCCCAGCTCTGGCATCACGGGTGTGTACCAGCACACCTGGACTTGGTCACTGGCTCAGCACACCTGGGGGTGGAGCTGGCCCACCATTCAGTACCAGAGATTGAACCCCAGTCCCTGCACTTGCCTAATTAGTCCACTTAGTTCACTAGCTCCTTTTAATTCAGATATTTAGAGTTTATCAAACAGAAGCAAAATCTTACATCCATTGATCTCAGTGGAAAACATCCAAATGATACAGGGAAAAGAAATTACCAACCTGGAAGATATCTGGGACGAGTTCATGATCTCTAAAATCAAAGAATGGGGCTGACAAGATAGCTCAGCGGTCTAGAGCGCCTCTCGGACCGCGGTTTGAGCCCCAGCACCACATGCCATGCCAGCCCCTCCCCGCAGGGCGGGCTGAGCTCACCCCCCACCCCCGCAAAAAAAGAATCCGTGATGTGTAGCGAGACACTAATAAATAAAGGAATTTAAAAAAATAATAATAAAATAAATAAAATCAAAGAATGAATTTTAGGAACTGCAGAACTTATGAGCAGAATATATTTATTAGGACATATTTGGCTTTTTATGTATTTAGTACAGGGTCTCACTACATCAGATTCAGTGATCCTATTTTCAGCTTCCCAAGCACTGAGACTACAGGCCTGTGTCACCACGCCCAATCTCAATCACCATCTCAGTGTGTCCCCTGGGCAGGGCCAGCACAACAGGCCTGGGATCAAACCCCTGGCCCCTACATCTGTCTAAGCAGGCACTTTAATCCACTGAGCTATCTGGCTGGCCCTTTTATTAAAGAAAAGAAAGTTATCCAAGGGAGACTGGAGGAGACCCAAGTGGTTTGCCAGGTACTGTTTTTTTTTTTGACACATGATTTTGGTGTGTAGCTCAGGCTGGCTTTGAACTCAAGGGCAATCAGTGCCCCTGCCCCTGCCTCCCAGGTGTGTGCCACCATCTTCTACTTGATTTCTTTCAAAGGAAGAATGGGCAGATGACCCAAAAAGGTTGATATTCATGATAGGCCCATCTCTAGGAAGTAGATTTTAAACACAAATTATATTGATAACAGAGACAAGAAGTAATGCTATGCTCTAGAAACTTGAGGTACGTAAAACATGTTATGAAAAGGGTGCTGCTTTGATACCAGCAGAGGAGATAAAGGAAAATCTTAAGAGTTCATCTACACAAGATTCAGTCAGTTTCAGGACAAATAGAAAGTTGAGAACTTCCACCAAGTGGTGGCAGGGGAGATGGCTCAGTGGAATAAGCCCTTCCCAGGCAAGTGCAAGATTCTGAGTTCAATCCCCTGTTCCACCAATGGAAAAAAGAAAAAAAAAAGGTTTAAAGAGAACTTCCACCAAGACCCAGATTTACTATTTGAATTTCATTACACTTTTGGTAATAACAATTCAAAACTTTCCAGACTTTCTTTTCTGGGTCCTCTGTGCATTCATTCTCAGAAATGGAAGACAGTGTCATGTCCCTTTTGACACCAAGATGTTGGCTGTTCTGCTGGCCAAGGTGTCAGGTGCTGGAACTTAAGCCAGCAGTCTGATGGGTCCCTTTTGTGAAATTGAAGAGCACGTGTGAGTCAGGTGAAGCCAGTCCTCCCGCTCCCTAGTTACCTCTCATGAATGAATCTGGCAGTGGCCCGCCGTCTAGGTCTACAGCCTACTGCAGCCTCATTAGCCCCAGAAAGTTCCTATTTCTTGTTTTCAGTGCAGCCCAGTGCCTTCACACTGAGCTACTTCCCCCTTTCCCTTTTTTTTTGAGAGGACCTATGAGGCCTCACTGAGTCACTAAATTGCCCAGATTGGACTCAAATTTGTGATTGTCCTGCCACAGCCTCCAGAGGGTTGGGATTACAGGCATGAATCGCTATGACCAGAAAGGTTTTTTTTTTTTTTTTTTTTTTATTCATATTAGAAAAAGTTACATAAGATGCTTCAGTAGTCTGCTTTCAGTCCACAAGGTCCTTTACTCAATTCACTGTTTTAAGTTATGTTTCTTCAAAGGGTAATCTAAGTCACTGGTAACATCTCCCTTTTTTTAATATATGTATTTGGTACAAGGTCACTTGGGCACATAGTGATGTTCCTCCTGTTTTCAGCCTCCAACACTGGGATTACAGGGAGGCATGATGGTCTCGGGGGCTGGCTCAGTGCACCCAGGGTCAGGGCTAGTGTGACATATGGTACTGGGGATCAAACCCCGGTCCCTGTGCTTGCCTAAGTAGGCTCTTAGTCTGCTGAGCTAATTTGCCAGCCTAAGAACCTATCTTTTAAAATATAAAAGTACAGCTTTAAAAAGCAAGTTTATATGTATTCTAAATTCGCACGTGACTAGAGTATTTACCATACCTATATAAAATACAGTTTTCAGTGGCCCACTTTAAAACATCTGCCCAGTGGATGCAACTCCGTTTAGTTATAAAGAATGTTAGAGTCCCTAAGTATGTTGTTTCTTGATTATGCAGGAATTTAAAACCATCACTAGATACTAGCTGAGTGCAAAGCAGTATTTAGCAAATGACATGGTGAATAGTCTTTGTTCTATTTTTTATATACATTATGAGCAGATGATGACTGTACTCCAGAAAATAACCCTGATTTGGTACAATGTAAGCTGCTTTGCCATTTCCTGAAATTAAGCCTCATGTAGCTACTGCCATTAGAATCCGGGAGCTGTCAGAGGACCACTTCGTCATCCAAGGCCAGGGCTGCAAGGACAGTTTCTGCTTCCGGTCCATGTTCGATGGGTGAGTCATGGGGATACACAAAATAGGCCTTCGAAGCTGTGCTCTGTCTTCCCCAGGCATAGAGGCTGCGAGCTTGACTGCATAGTCATTCCAGAGGCAGGGTCTGGAGGCAGCTCTGCAAAGGGAGGGTCAGGAATGATTGACTCAGGGGAAGCCAGCCTTATGAGAGGTCTCCCACCATTGTAATGTGTACCACATGTTGGCACATGCCTGTAATCCCATCACTTGGGAGGCTGAGGCAGGAGGATCATTGTAAGTTCCAGACCAGCCTCAAGTGTCTCAAAAAAGATAACCCCCACCAAAAAAAATAATAAAACCAGTAATTTAAGCCACATGGTGGCACACACCTGTAATCCCAGTACTCATTGAACCGGTGTGGTGGCACATGCCTGTAATTCCAGCACTGGGAGGTAGAGCCAGGAGGATCTCTGTGAGTTTAAGACCAGCCTGGGAGCTACAAAAGTGAGCAAAAGGCTAGCCTGAACTGCACAGTGAAACCTGGTCTCAAAAAAGAAATCCCAGTATTTGGGAGGATGAGGCAAGAGGAGTGCCATGAATTTAAGGCCAGCCTGGGCTACACAGTGAGTTCAAGGCCAATCTAAACTACATAGAAAAAAAAAAAAAAACCTTCATAGCAAGACCCTGTTTTTTCTTTAAAAACAGCAACAACAAAAGAATTATAATTTTTTAAGTTATGATGAGAAACGTTACTGCCTAAGAAATTCATGATGACTGCTGAGGACATACTATACTCTGCCTTGTGTCTGAAGTTAAGATTGATGGTGAGCATAAAGTAGGGCAGAGGGGATCCCGGGAGTGATGGCTCAGCAATGGGGACACAAAGACACACACAACTTTATTTTATTTTTGGCTTTTTGAGACAGGGTCTCACTATGCAGTTCAGGCTGGACTTAAGCTCACTTTGTAGCTCAGGCTGGTCTCGAACTCACAACAATCCTGCTGCCTTAGCCTCCCAAGTGCTGGAATTACAGGCATGTGCCACCAAACCCGGCTAGACACAACTTTATCTCCATGGGGGGATTCACCTGCACGAGGATGTAGGGCCACTTTCAGGGTATTATGTAACTTAAAAAAAAAAATCTTTTTATTTATTTATTTGGTACAAAGTCTTGCTATGCAGCTTAGATTCTTAGTGAGCCTCCTGTCTCAGCCTCCTCAGTGTTGGGGTTTCAGATATGCACTGTGTGCCATCATGCCCAGTTTCGGTGGCTGGCATGGTGGGGTGCCAGCATGGCATGTGGTACCCAGAAATCAAACCCAGGTCCTTGCGCTTGCCAGGCAGGCTCTTAGACTGCTGAGCTGTCTCCCCAGCCTGATGTCTGATATTCATAAGAAAATTCTTCCCACACATGAAAGACTGTCACATGGGTTACATGTATCACCTCTGTCGACTACACACAGGGGCCTGGCATGTGCTATATGCCCAGTCACACAAGCATAGAGGATTCATGGTTTGGAGGCAGTATAAGGTGGTGACCTGGCCTTGGGACTCCATGGCAAATTTGCGCCATGGGGGCGTGAGTGGGTCTGACTGGATTTCCAGGTGCCCTGGAGGTTGGGAAGCCAGCATCTCCTTCTTGCCCAGTCTTCCTTGCATACTCTGTATCTCAGATGAAAGCCAAACAAGGCACAGGTCTCTGCACTAGGTGAAATGCCATTAATGTACTGCCAGGGTTGGCTTTATTGACATGAAGGGGAGGCTGGGCTGGGTGCTTCAGAAAGTGAAGGAAGGAAGTGGTGGCTCACACTTGTCATCCCAGCACTCAGGAGGACCCCAAGTTTGACCTGATGACTTGGCTAGGTGCTGTCTTAAAGATAGGGCTAGAGGAATGACTTCAGTATGAAAGCCCTAACTTCAATCCCCACTGCCACCAAAACAAAGGATAGTGTTGACCTGCAAGTCTTTCCTTTCCATCTTTTTCCTTTTCCACATGCCTTATTTTCTCTCCTCTCATACCCATAAGATTTTGTTGTGGATCTATTCTAAGCAAAGAACTTCTAAAAAAAAAAAAAAAAAAAAAATATATATATATATATATATATATATATATATATATATATATATATCTCCTAAGAGGCAGTGGACATACAGTACTGGGCTCTTCAGACGGGATCCTTGTCTTTACAAGGAATTTGAGGAGACAAGCAAGCAGCAATAAAACATGAAAGGAGCAACATCACCGGTGCTGTGGGGGGGTCTCTGTTTGCGTGGAGGGCTGTGGAAGGCAGTTGCTTGGCTAAGACTTGAAAGCCAGAAGGCCTTTAGGGAACAAAATCATCAAGAGCACACACTTTCCAGGTAGCAGACTGGCTGGAATGCGGGCTGGGTTGTCTCAAAGCTCCGTTTGCACACCAGGTTAAGCTCACTGTGTTCTTCACACTTTTCTTGCATTACATCAGGAGCGGAGGTTTCCTCACATTTCAGTCATGCTGCTACAGGCAAAGGGGAGAAAGAATATTCCACACTAAAGAATAACTAAAGGAGGACTAGGGATATACAGCTCAGTGGTAGAGCACCTCCCTAGCATGCATGAGCCCCTGGGTTCAACTCCCTACCACCAAAATGTGTCTGCCTAAAGACCTGGAACTGATCCAGCACAAGGAGGCTGAGGCAAGAGGTTTGCAGTGAGTTTGAAGCCAGTCTGGGCTACATACTGAATTCAGTGTCAATCACAATTACATAGTGAGATTCTGTCTTTTAAAAAAAGGAAAAGAAGCACTTCCCTGGCAAGAGCCTGAGTTCAATCTGTGATTCCACTAAAAAAAAAAAAGGGGGGAAAGGGAAAAAAAGATTCATGCCTACAATGTCAACACTAACATTCAGGAGGCTGAGGCAGGAGGATCAAGGCCACCCTGGACTACATAGCAAGACTATGTCAACCCTCACCCCCCATACTGTGTGGGTGATGCTTAGGATGGAGCAAGAGGACAAAGAAAGGAGGAGAGCTGCTAGGAAGCTGCTGTTATAATCCAGACAAGGGGCCCGGTGAAGGTGCTGGTGCCAGAGGCAAGGAGAGGTGGCTGTGAGGGGTATATGAGCTGGAGGCCAGTACCATGAGTAGAGGAAGCTTCACCTTCTGTAGGGCAGGCTGTCCTTACCTCCTGGGTCACCAGTCCTGGACCCCGTTCATCTGTTCAGTCAGTAACACATTTATATTGTTGCTTCCTACATCTCGGGCACTGGACATGACCAGAATCCTGTGCCTTCACTGGGGAATCAACACATTCCACAGCAAATTCCTAATGTGAGTGTGTGGGATGGTGATGAGGGTAACAGAGGCATAAGATAGGAAAGGGGTAGTGAGTACTGAAGTGAGATGGGTCAGCTTTAGATTCATGGACGAAGAAGGCAAAGAGGATGGCAGAGGAAGAGCACTTTGTTTTTTGGCGGAACTAGGGATTGAACTCAGACCCTTACATTTGCCAGGGAAGCATTTATTCAACTGAGCCATCTCCCTGGCCTGAAAGAGCACTTTTAAGCAGCTCTTTAGAAGGAGGAAGCAGCAAGTGCAGAGGCCTAGAGGCCAGGCTGTACTTGGGGTGCTCATACAGCTGGAACTGAGAGGAGGAGAAGGAAAATGAGAAGATTTGGTGGGCCCCCCAAGGCCTCAGGCCAGTGGAGAGAAGGGAAAGGAAGGCACTGGAAGGCTGAGGAAGGGGTCACTGCAGTTGCTGTACAGAAAATAGGCTGTAGATGAGCCAGGGCAGAAGCAATGAAAAATGAGCACAGTTAGTGAAACAAAAGATGGTGTTGGCATGCCAGGGTCTTCATAGTGGGGAGCTCAGGAGCAGCTGAATTCTTTTGGGGTTTTTTGGTGGAACCAGGAATTGAACTGAGACCCTTGCACTTGCCAGGCTCCAGAGGCTGGGATTACAGGCGTGTGCCACCATTCCCATTTTCAAGGCTGATACCTTGTCTGGGACCGGCATGGCATTCGGTATCAGGGATTGAACTCAGGACATTGCACTTGCCAGGCAGGCACTTAGGCCTCTGATCCATCTCTCCAGCCCGGAGCTTCTTCATAGCTGTTTTGAGCTGGTGTTTGTTGGCCTTGACATCCACAATGAACCCAAATGTGTTATCATTCTCTGTCTTCTTCATGGTGACTCTGTGGTCGGGGGAGTTTGGTGACAGCAGAATGGTCAAGCTTTCTTCTGGGGGCTCCTCTGAGGGCAGCTGGGCTGCTTGAGGAGCCACAGTGGCTTGTGACAGTGCAAGGTGGATGACGGGGATCTGTTTCTCTGTGTGTGGCTGTGGGTGTCTTTCAACACAGCCTTGACGTTCAAACCTTCTACTTTGGCTTCAGCTTTGGCAGGGGCAAGGAGCTTCCTTCTTTGCCTTTGGTACCATGTCAGTAAAAAGTGACACATGCTTTTTATTATTATTGTTATTGTTATTATTATTATTATTTTATTTATTTATTTATTTTTTTTTTTTTCGGTACTGGGGATGAGATGCAGGACCTTATGCTTGCCAGGCAGGCCCTTATGCCACTGAGCTATCTCCCCAGCCTGACAGGTAGATTCTTATAGGTGGATTACATTCAGGATGATAGGAAGATGAAGAAGATGGGGCCAGGGAGATAGCTCAGTAGAATAAGCACTTGCCTGGCAAGCCCGAAGTCCTGAGTTCAGTCTCCAGGACCACTATCAAAAAAAAAATAGAATCATGAAGAGAATCTCAGACAGGGAGGCTGCAGTAAAGCATCTATAGGCCAGAGTTTCAGGAGTTAGAAGTTAGGCAGGTTGTACAGGACACGGTTGTTGGTGACCAAGGAGAGACAGAGCTGCTGGGCACACTGGAAATCAGAGGACAACTCCAGGCTGTGTGTGCGTGTGTGTGTGCACGTGCGTGTGTGTGTGTGTGTGTGTGTGTGTGTGTGTGTATGTGTGTGTATTCCAATCAGTCTGGGATAATAACAGATGGGTGGTATAAACAGAGAACACCCCAAGGCCTGGGCTTTGGGACATCCTAAAAGAAAAAAGCCAGCATGGTGGCACATGCCTGTAATCGCAGCACTCTGGGAAGCTAAGGCAGGAAGGTGGAAAGTTTCGTTTCTAGTTGAGGGACATGCTAACAACCTGTCTCCAGAAAATACAAATAAAAAGGGCTGAGGATACAGTTTGGTGTGAGGGCCCTATCTTTACAAGCCAGGCATGAAGGCTGGGCTGGAAGTTTTAGTCATGCCCTCGCCTTCCAAGGTGCTGGAATTACAGGCACAATGCTACTAACCATAGGAATATGTCCTATTTGTATCCACTCCCTTTATCAATCCATCGTTTCAGGAGTGAATTTCTAGAAAATAACTCTCAGGCCGGGCATGGTGGCACATGCCTGTAATCCCAGCACTCAGGAGGCTGAGGCAGAAGATTGTTGTGTGTTCAAGACCAGCCTGAGCTACAAAGTGAGCTTAAGGCCAGCCTGAACTCCACAGTGAGACCATGTCTCAAAAAGACAAAAAAAGAAAAAGAAAATAATAACTCTCATAGGTTACCTTTATTTATTTTAGGGTACCTTTATAATTCAGATTTTATTGCTTTGGCATCTACACAAAACCATCCCAGTTGTTCCACCTTGATTTTTATGTTAATTTTAGTAGTAATCATGTTACATGGCATATTCTAGTTAGAACATAGAAGCCTATTGTTTTTGGTTCCCACAAGATGTCACTTTTGCTTTGTACTGTTTTGTGAAGTATTTGAGGCAATAGTGCAGTTGCATTTCAGTTTATTTTTTACATGCAAGAAATTCATGCACCCTCTTACATGGTGCTTATTGTAACAATCCAGTAGATCTTGGTAAATCATTTTACAAGATTTAAGGGATATCGCTTCTCGGCCTTTTGGCTAAGATCAAGTGAAGATTTAAGGGATGACTGGATTGTCAAAACTAGGATGGATTGTAGAAATATGACTTTTTAAAAATGTATTTAGGACAGGGTCTACAGGTCTTGTTACACAGATCAGACTCGTGATCTCCAGTTTTCAGTCTCCCAAGCCCTGGAATTACAGGCACACGCCACCACGCTCAGTCTCAATCAATGATGTTTCAGCATGCCCCAGGGTCCCACAGCAGGGTGGGCACAGCATGCTGGAGATCAAATCCCTGTCCCTGTACCTGTCTAAGCAGGCACTTTAGTCCACTGAGATATCTGGCCAGCCCTAAATTCTTTTTTTCTTTTTTACTCTGATGGGTGGACTTGGTTGCCACCTGTAATTCCAGTGCTCAGGAAGCCGAGGGATGAAGATTGTTGTGAGTTCAAGGCCAGCCTGGACTATACAGTGAGACTTATCTCAAACAATATTTTTTTATTCTGAGACAAAATTTGTCTAAGTCATTAAATTTTCCCAGGCTGGGCTTGAACCTCTGATCCTCTTCTCAATCTCCCAGAGTGTCAGCTGTTTTTAGCTTTGAGGTTTTTGTTTAGCTCATGCTGGCCTCGAACTCACTGTCCAGGACTCTCCTGATGTCCCTCTTGATGCTAGGATCACCAGCTTGCACATTATGCCCAGTGACAAGTAAAACTCCCCCCCACTTGGCAGGACTGGGGATTAAACTCAGGGGCAAGCACATATTCTACTGAGCTATCTCACTGACCCATTTGTTTTGTTTTGTTTTTTGAACAGGGTTTCTCTAAGTTATGAAGCTACTTACCCAGGCTAGCTTTCAATTTACAACACATCTGAGATCACAGGCATGTGTTACCATGCCTGTCCTATTTTATTTTCTTACTGGTTTTTGTTTTTGTTTTGAGACAGGGTCTCATTGTGTAGCCCAGGCTTCCTTGGCCTCTAAGATTTTCCTGCCTCTACCTCTGAAATGCTGGAATGATAGGCATGTGCCACCATGTCCAGCTTTTGGTATCTTTTTTTCTTTTTGGAGGGGGTGACCAGAGATCAAAGTTGGGACCTTGAGCTTGCTAAGCAGATACTTACCCCACTGAACTATCATTTCATTTTTAATAATGTCTATTGATCGCTTCTCGGCCTTTTAGCTAAGATCAAGTATAATAATGGCTGCTGAGATACAAGCCACAAACCTTAAAAACTCATCCTTTTAAAGAACTTCATTTTATTTTATTTATTGTTTTGATGTATTTGGTGCAAGGTCTCACTGCGCACTTCGGACTCCTAGTGGCCTTCCTGTTTTCAGCCTCCCCAGCACTGGGATTACAGGCGTGGGCCACCACACTTGGTCTCAGCAGCTGTTCAGTGCACCCAGAGGTGGGACCGCTGGGGTCAAACCCCAGTCCCTGTGCTTGCCTAAGCAGGCACTAAGCTATCTCACCAGCCTTTAGCAACTTGTTGATTCCCAATATACTTATTACATTGTGCAATGATCACCACTGTAACCACTCTAGAACATTCCTATCACCCTGAAAGATTCCCGTCCTTTCCTTCCCCTCCAGCTCCTAGCAATCACTAATCTACTGTGTGTTTCTATTCTTTTTTTTTTTTTTGTCTTTTTGAGACAAAAAGACAAAAAACTGCATAGGGTCTCACAATGCAGTTCAGGCTAGCCTTAAACTCACTTTGTAGCTCAGGCTGGTCTCGAACTCAGAACAATCCTCCTGTCTCAGCCTCCCTCGTGCTGGGATTACAAGCCCACGCCACCACGCCCGGCATGTGTTTCTATTCTTACTATGGACTTTTCATGGAAAAATGGAATCCTATATGTGGCCTTGGGTGTCTGGTTTCTTCCACAAAGCATAATAGTTCAAGTTTGATACAAGCATGATACTTCCTTTTCATGGCTGATCGTGTGGAATGCTGTTGTTTACTCCTTTGTCTGTGGGTGGTCTTTAGACTGCTTCCCTCTTGTGGCTGCATGAATGACACTGTACAAATGCTTGCTTGAGCCTCTGCCCCCGACTGTCCTCACAGACACCCAGAAGCAGATTCGTGGCATTGGATGGGAATTCTGTTTCACTTTGGGGGAGCCAGCCACTTGTATAGTGCAGAACTCCCAGTGCTTAAAGATCCGTGGCCCCAAATTCTTATCCTGCTCTTCTGTGGGCTGTTCACTTTTCGGATTGTTTTTCCTTCATGAGGAAACCACTGAGCCAGCCACTTTAAAAGTTTTATGTTAGGGGCTGGGGAGATAGCTCAGTTCCAACAGTTTTACTTGTCACTGGGCATAATGGTGCACGCTGGTGATCCTAGCACTCAAGAGGGACATCAGGAAAGTCCTGGACAGTGAATTTGAGCTAAGTAAGCTGATAAATTTTTGCAAATAAATTTTTATTAGCAATGGACTTTCACTGTTCATGAAAGAGAAAAGTCCATTAAGGATGGAGGCTTAAGGCCGCGGAGCCTAGCCTCAGAGCTTGGCAGAAGCACTCACCGCTCCTGATTCCCCCACCCCTTATCTCCTTCTGTGTCGTGGGCCCTTGGGCAGAGCAGGCACAGCTGTGGCTCAAGCACTGGCAGAGCCAGAAGAGTGGGTTCTGGTGAAATCTACAGCATAGGTCCCCTCCCGCCCCTGGGGACTCCCGTGCCAGGAGGACCTTGGCAGAGCAGATGCCACCTTCTCAGTACAATATGGTGTGTTGCCACGTGGTTCCTGTGTTGTAAACCTGCTCTCCAGTACTGTGGGGTTGAGGGCCAACACAGAGGGCCCTGCTCTCGGGGAATGGGATAATTCACGCACCACAATGAGGGAGCTCTCTCTAGCACATTTCTATGGTTTTTCTACCTTTTTTCTTTTTGTGGGGGGGAACCGGGGATTGAACTCAAGCCCTTGTGCTTGCCAGGGAAGCACTTATTCCACTGAGCCATCTCCCTGGCCCCATATTTTTCATATAAAAACGAAGCATCTGGTTTTTTCCACATAGCATAATACTTCAAGTTTGAAACATAATCAGCAATTCTTTCCCTTTTATGGCCTAATAGTAATGCTGTAAGGAACGCCTGTGCCCTATTGAGTATGCCCACAGGTGCTTGGCCCCATTGTAGAATGCTGCCCACCATTAGGGGGCAACTATAAGGCCTCACGGGGGCAAGCAGGTGGAAGTACCATGCTCTTGGACTTTCCAGACTCCTGAACTATGAGGGAGATAAACCTTTATAAGTTACCTGGTCTCAGGTATTGTGTTACAACACCAGCAAATGCACTATAAGACACTTAGGGATATCCTAGCAGTACGAAATGGGAGAATAAAGACCGGCCAGTTAGCTCAGCAGACTAAAGCACCTGCTTAGGCAGGCGCAGGGACTGGGGTTTGATCGATGACATGTCGCACTGCCCCACCCCAGGGCAAGCTGAAACAGCAGTTTAAACTGGGTGTGGTGGCCAGCTTTTGGGATGCTAAAAACTGGAGCATTAAAAAAAAAAAAAAAAAA
>PVKA01014496.1:0-52249 GCA_004027165.1 Ctenomys sociabilis
TTTTTTTTTTTTTTTTTTTTTTTTTTTTTTTTTTTTTTTTTTTTTTTTTTGTCTTTTTGAGACAGGGTCTCGCTATGCAGTTCAGGCTGGCTTTAAGCTCACTTTGTAGCTCAGGCTGGTCTCGAACTCACAACAATCCTCCTGCCTCAGCCTCCCGAGTGCTGGGATTACAGGCATGCGCCACCACGCCCGGCTTGGAGTATGTTTTACAGTTCTGTTTGTTATTCTATTTGGGGTAACCCAAGCTATTAGTGCAACTAGCTATGTTTCTATGGAAAAAAAATAAAATTTCAAGGGTCCATTTGGGAGCTAGAGTAGGAAGTGAACAAAAGAAATCACCAGCTAGTCAGGACACTGTATGCCTGAGCCCATAATGGGCCTCAGCTCTCAGTGGCTCTGGGCGCCTGGCCACGCCCAATACAAACTGAGCCCTTAGAAGGATATCTTAAATCACGCGTGAAATGTTCCTTAAAAAATAGAGCAAGGAGGACTGTTTTTTGTTAGAAGATTCAAGCAACAGCGACAAAAAAAAAAAAAAAAAAAAGTCAGTGTCTGCTAGAGTAAGTGATCAAATCAACTATGAAAAATTTCAGTGATTAAGCCCCCTTTGCTGCTCCTGCCATAATTTGCATACCGGCAGCTTTGTAGAGTTCGATAACTCTAAAAGCACTGAGGTTTCCTCGTGGATCGGATGCCACTCTTTGCTCTCCGCTTTTTCGTGATTAGAAGCGAATGTGCACAAAAGGTCAGTCCAGGCAGCTCAGGAAGGGAGAGAATATTTAAAAGGCCCAAGCAAACAAACTGTTAAAGGCGAGCAGGATGTACAACACAGCTCTCTTTACACGAGGCTTGGGAGGCATTTTCCTGAACTGTCTGTGAAAGAGCTATGTAAAGCTCGGGGCTGAGGGAATTGCAGTGAGCAGGCTTGAGACTGGAAGGCTTCCCGGAGTGGTCGAGTTGCCTACATCCCCCAAGGCGCCTCCCCGCCCTCGCCCTTGCCTGCTCTAATGAGAGCGCATTAAGCCTTTCTCAGCGCCCCGAGTGCTCTCCTTGCCGCAGAACCCTCCCCTCTCCGCGCACAATGCGCGCCTCGGATTTCTAACGTTATAAAGAGAGAGAAATGCTTTCCAGACAGCTCATCCGGCCCCTCCCTGGCGCTCAGCAGGGATTTAAGTGTGTCTACTTCCACTGAAAGTAAATGCATGCTTTTGCCCCCAACTCAAAGAGACTTTTTCCCTGTGCCTCGCTCACAAAGGCATCTGTATATTCTCCTGGAATCTACCCCTTTCACTGTGGACACTGTCAGAATGTACAATTGTGGACCACACACACGTAGTTTACATTCTGGGTTTACAAAACCTCCACATTTTATTCCTCACACACATGGCCCATTATTTTTAAGCTCTTCATGAAGATAAAAGAAATATTTAACACAGCCAGTAAGCCTATGAGTCCAATTAATTTTACAAGTAATTCTATCCCTTAATTTCTGTTTTATTTTTGTGTCTTAATTGCATAGGAATCAGGTACTCCATTTTCCAGTACCAATCCCCAGAATTCCACCACCCATCTTGTTTCGCTCATATGAAGATTTCCCATAAATAATTTGCATGAGGATTTTCAAGATTGGAGAGTACAGTCCGTGGCCCCAAACTCCAACTTTTCTACCAATGGGAAGTGCCTTGCCCAGCCCCACATTGCTGCAGTAGCTCAGCCCAAGGACAGCTTCTGAGTCACCAAGCAGGCATGACAAACAAGAGACTACTGGGCAAGCCTCTTCTGACCTGGGGTTAAATTCTGGCAGGAGTCCAGCCCAGCAGGACCCAGTGACCTGCTAGAGCTCTGAGCCCCACCCCCACAGGCAGCTCCAGCAACATCTAGGAACACTGTCCTGGTGTAAAACAGGAGCCTGAAGATTCCTTTAACTCAGGAGGAAGGCTGGCTTATTTCATGGAGAGAGAAAACATGAAGGTTTATTGTTTTTTTCTCTTCAGAAGATTCTATTGTTGTTACTACAAATTTAAGGAGCATAAAAACCCTACTCTCATAAGCAGTCCATCTAAAAACCCATGCTCAGACTGCAAAAGGAAGAAATCTAAATTCCATTTTTAAGCATCTAAATCATTTTATTATTATTATTATTATCTAATGAGAATACAAAATAGTAAAACAAAGCAAACCAAAACAAACTAGAAATGATAAAGATCTTCACCAAGCCATTCGATTTTTATGCTTTTATCAGAACAGATAGGTGGCAAATTTGGTGTTGAATGGGATGATATGACAAAGAGATATACAGCTAGCTTGGAGTGACAAATAATAGATTTTACGTGACAATTGTGCAGTGGCATTCTAATCAGGTCCAAAGGAAGAACCATCAATACCTATACTTCCCTGGCCCTGTGCTTTCCTTAGCTTGTTTCAGAGCACGAAAGTGTGCATCCCTCCCCAGTAAAAAACCTACATCATCCGTCTCTGAGGGTCCACCGATGCCATCAGGGTCAGTGATCAGCAGAGGGCCGGGCACTAGCAGAGAGTGTAGGAGAGTGACTTGCTATTTTTCATCTCATTTGCCTTTTCCAATTACTTTCTGATTGCTAGCCTATAGGTATAAACCCTATCTAATATAATTTATTCAAGCCAACCTATGTTATTGACTAACATCTATGTTCAAGAAAATTAAGAAATATGCTGAGCATTGGGAAAAGCGGACGACGTTATATTCAAGGTCTCCTTGCTCTAGTTGAAGAGGGGTTTTGACTGGTGTGCTGAAGGGCTTGTTCTTTCACTTTCTTCAACCTGTGCACTGAGCCAAGTATGTCTCCACTTAGTTCAGTCTTTTTTCAGTCTCCCAACACTTTCACAAACCAAAGACAACACCCGACCAAAGACTAGAGGAGACGGTCACTTTCAGAAGAGTTGGGGGAGCGCACATACTTCCCAAATGGCGGGTGACCAATTCCACTTGGGACAACAGGTTCAGAGGAAGCCAGACGCATGATTCAATGCCTGGTGTCTGCACTGGTCAAGCTCTACCTCAGCCCTCTCCTGTTCATCGTGTGCTGATTATGTTGTCCACCTGGACCTGCACCATGGCTGACTGTACTTAACATTATGCCTCATTTTATTGCAATTGGAAATGCAATTAATGTCAGCCTCTGGGCACAGATACTCCTACATGCTCACTTTCTATTTCTAATGGCAGGACAGCCTAACTTCTTCCCAGGCCCAGTAGTTTGGTTCAACTACCTAGCTATTTTATTATCAACTAATCCATCTTGATACAGTTTCCTCTAACTTCCTTGCACCTGCTTTCTTTAATCTGGGTGTTTTGTTTTGGTGGTCTGAGTGAGAGGTTTTAGGCTCTTCCGTATCTAGGTGCTTATCCTTTATTGTCTCTGGTTGCTAAGAAAAGCCAGTGTTTATTCTGACTTCCAGGATACAGGCAATCTCACATACAAACAAAATGGAGAGCAAAGCCCCTCTGTGTGTGTTTGTAAGCAGCTTCCAGACAAGCATTCCTGACAAAGGGCACTGTCCAAAACCATATTTTCATGCAGCTTCCCAAGTTTTAATAACGGAGTTCAGGGTTGTGTTTCTCTTTTGCTTTCTTTCCTCCTCCAAATGGAATGGCTTCCTTTCATTGGCTTGCCTCAGCTTGAACATACTAGAAAGCAAAAAGTTAAGACATAACCTTAGAGGCAGGCCTAAGAAACTAGTCCAAATATTTGATCTATTTTAGTGAAATAAACTGACAAGGAAAATGTCAGCTCTTAATTGGAAGCTTTATCTATTTTTGGAAAAACAAATATTGTTGATAAAACAAGACTCCAGATCCTATTTTCCTTATTGTGACGATTCTTGTATTTTCAAGGATAAATCTTGACAATTTTACTCCTGTTCCATTTCCTGACCCCCACCCCATCCTTTATGCTTGTATGAGATTCAAGAGAAAATAAGATTCAAAAAGCTGTGTACCTACGTAGATGTAGTTATTTTGTTCTGATTATTAGTAATCATGGGAACTTTCTATAGACACCTAACATTGAAATGTAGTCTAGGTGAGGACAATAGGCCTTTGTGCCCGCTGAGCCAACCCTCCTATTTCCCTTTGTTGTCTGAAGGGATCTCACCCCTCTGTCAAAGTGTGGCCGCTCTAACCTCCTTTTCTGCACCACTGGCATCTCTGCCTCCTCCAAAACGACTGTTGGACTCTCCTCTGACATCTTCATCTTACACAGGCACAACGCTTCTTGGCATAACGAGCAGGCATCCTCTACCCATCAGAAAGGTAATTAAAGAAATGTTTAGATTTTTGTTTTCAGAGAGGTAACACTTATAAACGCAACTCCTGCTCAATTAAGCCCCCCCCGTGGCAGCGTGAGGGGGAGGGGAGGAAGGGCTCTTAGAATCCGACCAACTTCCACACTTTCTCCTATCTGAACCCTGGAGATCCGGGTTGGTGCTTTACCCTCCCCCACAGAAAGGCATCTTTATTTAAAGATGTCTTCATCTGGGTGACCACCCTCTATAAAGCAAATCTGGCCAGAGCTCTGCTGCTTATACACCAGGAACATTCCTCCCCATTACAAAGGCATTTGCACATTTATAGGAGAAATAAAGAAAAAGATGCGTGATCCATGTGAAGGAGCCTTCTCTCTGCCATCCCGAGAAAGAAGAACTAAAAGGATTATAAAAGTTCAGATTAAAATGATATAAAATCCAGCGTTTGGCTCCAGCCCCAGTTCCTTGGTCCTAGGCAGCTAATCTGTATGCACTCTGTGACCTCCTCCCAGCGAACCCTGCTAAATATATTATTCCCACGGGGCCTTTCACTGCTGCTTGGTGTCAGAAATCAATATGTATGAGGCGCGTGGATGGGAATTTCTAATAGATCTGCCTGGCCCTGTGCTGCTTTTCAATATCTGCCTTGGACTATTAGTGCCGGCTCGGTGCCTGTGAAATAACCGAGATAATCTTTTAAGGTGCACTGTTAAGGTGGAACCTAAATGTTGCTGTTTCAATTAAAACAAAAAAAATGATATTCATAAATCAGCGAGATCTGTGTAACCTTGTATAGTCACTCTGCAGGGTTGATTAGAAACAAGGTGGGATCTAAGGCTTTTAGGAGTGAGATGTTATTTTTAACTTCTATTTAGAGCTCAGAGAAAGGTTTTACATTTTAAGGCTAATGATGTGTTTGGGGTAGGGGCATCAGATTATAAATGAAATTTGAAGTCTCAGAGTTTTCTAACCTAACAATGCTTATTTTATTTGGTTACCATACATAAAAGAGGAAAGGGATTCATACTAGAAGGGTAGCCAAATCGTTTTTTCCACATTAGATAAGAACATACTTGAATATGGATCTTTTTCGTGCAATTTATTCGCACTGAAATTATTTCATGGGTGATATTTTATCATCATCAAGGAACCGACCCCTGTGATTATTTGTACTTCTATCTGTGGAGATACTTGCAGAGTAAGTATCAAAGTAGATGAGGCTGTTTCTGGGGTCCCTGTACCTTCCCTCTTGGAGCAGCTCAGGGGCACAGCAGCCCTGGAGGCAAAGAGGTCTGGGGCCTGAGCTGTGGCGGGCAGCCCTGCACCGGGTCTTGGCTTTCATTGTTTGTGTCTTTGTCTTCAGGTCAGGGCTCAGAGCAAGCGGCTCTGGTTCAGTGTGCCAAGGTGCAGCACTCGGACATGCAGACATGACCCTGCCTCCATCTGTCCCCGTAGAGGTAATAGTCCGGATGACGGAGTGAATGTGGGGCAGAAATGAGGGAGGTGTGATCCACTCGCACATGGACACCACAGGCTTTCTGTGCAGCCAGCCTGGGTTCCTGTCCTGCCAGGTGCAGCACGACTGGAGCGCTCATCCAGAGCAGTCCTTGGGCCACTTTCAGCTGCCTTGCCTCCCAAACTTGTCACTCTTCCAAGCTGGACGAACTGGCACTGAGCAATTTCATTTTCCCTTTCTTGAACACTTTTCAGTTAGCACAGCACCACCTGCCCACTGCCCTCAGCAACCACCTTAATTGCCTGCTGGCCTCCCGGGAAGGTGGATGAGGGCTCCACGTGTGGCCAGTGAGGCAGGTACCACGTGGCAGCAGCAGAAACTGCACTAAGAAATAAATGTCTGAGGTCTCCAGGACCTAGGAACTGTCTCAGAGCAACATCTGTCTCTTTTGGTTTCATCTGTAATAATATAATTACTGGGGGAAATATATACTCGTTGAAAAACATTTCTACTTCTACTGCTTTTTTGGTTCTTTTCTAATTGCTGTTTGAGCCGAAGTCACTGAGCTGGATACGAAATCTCCCTTCCAGCCAAGTTCTCCCATATTCATGTTTTGTTTTGGAGATGCCAAGCCATTGGGCACTTCTGGTGTGTTCTATGCCTCAATTTACCAGAAGGAAAGGAAAGCAAGATAAAAGCTCAAGAACCCAAGCCACTCTCTGACTCCCTTATGGAGGACATAGAATTTTATGGCTTTTTGCAAAACATCACCAGAACCTGTAGATAAGATGCACGTACTTCCAACCCGTGCCATGAACTGCTTCTCTCATGTGAGTGCCTACCACGAACAGGCCTGCTCTAACTGGAGAAGCCCGCAGCAGCTTAATCTCTTAGCAGTCTCTTTCCTCCCTGAATCCATCAATTAGAGATTTGTGAGCAATGCTAGTGTTTTTTGTGATGCCCAGGGAGGTGTAATGCAAAGGAACGGTGGGCAGGAGCTCTCAAGATAGGAAGGAGGAATTATGAGTTTTATAAATAACACCTCTCAACAAATGTAAAGAATCAAAAAGAAACAACCAGCTAAACGGTGGTACTCAACTGTCTACTTCTATACAGTCTGAAGAAGTATCACTATCTTAAATTTTACTAAACCAAATGAAAGTAAAATCACATAATGTTTAACGATGATTTATAATCAAGGTATTTGTGTCTAAGCCTCTACTCAGCAAAACATAGAGTAAAATAGCTGTAACAAAACACATGGTGGGGGGGCCTTCTGGTTAGCTCAGTTGTTTAAAGCGTGTGCTTGGGCAAACTCAGCCAGGTGCAGAAGACCGCAGTTTGATCCCTGCCTGCACGTGCTGCATCGGACCTGCCCTTAAGGCAGCCTGAACCAGCCAAAAAAAAAAAAAACCCAAAATATGTGGTAAAAATAAATATAGGCATACGATGTTTACATGAAGAAAAATATTTCCATTGGAATCATATTCTATAGTTGGAAAAATGTGTTGTTGACAAAATTACATCATCTTTTTTTTTTGGTGTTTCTTTTCTTGGTGGTGTGATCACCATTATGTCTGTCATCAAATACCTAAAGGATGGCATTGTATACCATCCTAATCTTCACTGTATATCAGTTACCTATACAAGACTGAGAACGTGATGATGAGAAATAACTATTTCGTTTTAATTTGTTTGGTGTAGGTTCTCACTCTGCAACTCAGACTTATAGTGATCCTCCTGTCATCAGCCTCCCTAGGGCTGGGATTACAGGTGTGAGCCACCACACCTGGTCTCATTGGACAGCTCAGTGTGGTGCCAGGGATTGGGCCCTGCTCCCTGCCCTACCTAAGCAGGAACTTAGTCCACTGAGCTATGACTGAAGTGTCTCATAAACCTAACTGTCTAGCCAGGAAACTGACAGCTTGTCTTTGGTTAATAAAAATTTTAATAGAGTGGTCCAAAATGATAAAACCTTGATTTTATAGTCAACATCACTGAAATAAATTCCATCATGGAGGCAGATAAGAATAACACACAGTCAACCTTCTATCCCACATGAACCAGTGATAGTTCAGAGTATGGATCTTGTATCCAGCAAGAGTCTGAGCTCCCATCCAAAATGGTATATTTATGTCTTGACATTTTGCATAAATTTAGGAGAAAAGGGTTTTCTTGTACAAATTTTGTTCTCTTCCAATGAGCTAGACATTTGAGAATTTCCTATAAGAGATTAAAAATGCATTGTTTCTTCTTTCTTAGTTTTCTCTTTGTGTTTCTTTCTTTCTTTTTCTTTTTTTTTACTCTTTATGTCAATTTTTCATCCAACAAGCATATGGAATTTGAAGGGCCTGCAAGATAGCTCAGGTGGCTGTTTAAGTGAGTGCAGGGGTCAGGGTTCCATCCCTGACATCACATGCCATACAGGCCCTGCCCTTGGGAATGCTGAGCCAGCAACCAAGTCCAGGTGGTGGTTCACACCTATAATCCCCACCCTGGAGAGGCTGAGATAGGATCACTATAAATCCCAGCTGTAGAGTGAGACCCTGCACAAACTACCAAAAAAAGATAGTGTCTTAGTTACTCTTCTCTCGTTGCTGAGACAAATATCTGATGCCCAAAATGAAGGAAGGAAAGATTTATTTAGCTCACAGTTACTGGAAGTTTCAGTCCATATTCAGCCGGGTCCAAGGCAGAGCGACACAAGACAGAGAGTAGCCTTTCATGGTGGCCTCAAAGAGCAAGAGCAGAGGGAGAGGCAGCAGCAGCCCAAGCAGCCAGCTTCTCTTCCCTCCTTACATTATAATGCAAATTACCTGCCCCAGGGCGGGTGCAGCGTCCACACCCACAATAATCAATCACAGACTCCAGAAGCTGCCCCAAGACTGCATGAGGCTTTGAGGGGACACCTAGACACAAACCATAACAGATAGATAGATAGATAGATAGATAGATAGATAGATAGATAGATAGATAGATAGATAGATAGATGATAGATAGATGATAGATAGATAGATAGATAGATAGATAGATAGATAGATAGATAGATGGATAGAGATGTAGATATAGATGTAAAATTTGAAGCCAAGCATGGTGGCACACACCTATAATCCCAGGACTGGGGAGGCTGAAGCAGGAGGATCCTTGCAAGTTTCAGGCCAGTTATTACAAAGTGAGTCCAAGGCCAACCTGAACTGCATAATGAGACCCTGTCTCAGAAAAAAAAAAAAAAAAAAAAAAAAAAAAAAGAGTATAAGGCAAAAAATAATCTCCTTTCCCTATGAAATTTCAGATTCCTTAAGAACACCAAGCCCTGCATCTTCCAGGCAATTCCTTGGATCTCTCTAGAAAGCTCGTAGCAGGTATCAGTAAGTTCCAGGGAGGATGACTGGCTGTATAAATCAACAGTGAGAAGGCTTACTGCCTGGATAGAGTTTACAATATGCTAATGGAGAAGGGACATACATGCTGTCTGGCATGTTGCCTGCTAGGTTCAGCATACCCCAGTGTATGAAGTCAAATGTGCAGTCTCCTTCCCTTGCTGTACAAAGTTCTATAGAAAACCAGACTCAGACACATTCTTAATCAGTGTGTGGACAGAATTTTTTTAAAGCCACTCAAGCTATTTCCAGGTGAATAGAATTGAAAGGGAGAAGTTCCTCACAAAGGAATTTGAGGAACGGCTGAGCAAGAGAAAGGAATGGCCACACACTGATGTGAAGATGGTGCCTCAGAGCCCAGGAAGCAGTTCCTGCTCAGGGCCAAGGCAGGTGCCACTGTGACTGCTGGCCAGCTGCTGAGGTGTCCCGGACAAGCACCTCATCATCAAGCAGAGCTGTGCAGCTGGGCCAGGCTGCCTTTGCCTTTGGTCTTCTGGTGTATCCTACCTGCAGAACCTACATAGAACCCCGCCAAGGGGAAGTCTAAAAAATGAGCTTGGGGCTTTCAGCCTTCTGAGCTGCGAAAAAGGGCTAGGGATGACAGCAGCACTGAGACCCAGGGGCCAACCAGAAGGGCAGCTTTCACTTGCCATTTGTGATGAATATAACAGGGACTGGACACTCCACCAAGACCCAGATACCTGACTCCAGGCATTTTAAGTTGCTTGGACAGCAACACCAATAATTTTTCACATGAAATATTAATAAGAAATGATGAATGTTAACATATTAGGGAACAAAAACTAGCATTTAAATTAAGTTTAAATGTACTTTTATAGTACAAGTTACTATGAAAAGATTAAGAACAAATATAGCTATTATAAAAATAAACAGCCTATACTTGGGATTCTAACTAAAGTCAAGCCTCATAAAATTCTAGTTGAATATTAGAAGTATTTTTACTGGGCCAAGAAAAGCTCAGAGGCATAAGTATCTGGTATATACAGTGTCCTGAGTTCAATCCCCAGTGCCAAAATGAGAAAATAAAGAAGCATTTCTACTGAAATATCTGTTCACAATTCTAGTATTTCATGAAGCATTTACAATTTTCCATTTTTATAAAAATAATGCATTTGAAAATTATTTCCAATTTGCAACAGTTTGTAAAAGACCATGTGATAACACTATTTTCATTACTCAAGTATTACTTGTAATGCAGTTCATTATAACAAAAGTCTACTATACCTGAGCAATAGTTTATCTAAACTTAGCTACATGCAGTAAAAGCTTTGGAATACAAAATGCCATTAAACGGGCCGGGGAGATGGCTCAGGAGAATAAGCACTTCCCTGGCAAGTGCAAGGACCTGAGTTCAATCCTTGGTTCCTCAAAAAAAAGTGCCATTAAAAGTAGTCAGTGAATTACAGTTATCCTAGCACGTAGGATGTTCCATGTCCCTTTATAGGACCTAATAAGACAGAGTCTGGCTTTGCCCATGTCATTTCTCTACTCAGATAATTGCAATATTTCTCCACAGCCCAGAAAAGAGCAGTGAATACCCAGAATCCATGGGTCTCCAATGTCCAACATATAACTAACACCACCCATGTCTTTCAGGATTTGTCTGCATGAACATGCTCTTTTAATCTGAAGGTCACTATGTACTGTTCACATTTTTCTCTTTTTCACCTTTAAGAAAGCCATTACTTTCATGAAACCATTTTCCCTATTCTACTTCATAAACTTTTCCATATAGTTACACTCAAATAGATTGTCTTCATGATATTTGTCATTCTTTCTCTCTGTCTGTCTGTTTATTCGTCTGTGTGTGTATGTGTGTGTGTGTGTGTGTGCATGAATTTAATTGAAGAATATCATTTGCCAAGTTTAATTTTAAGGCAACTTTGAAAAATAATAATTATGTGTCAAAAAATGGCACACCCTCAAAGACAGTCATGATGTATGCTATGCTCACAAACATCTACTTGAAAACATAGTATTCAGCATTTGCCGAATAAATTAAATTAAACAAAGGTCCCTGAGGTCTGGATATTCTGGGGCACTATAACACAGTCAAAGAAGCCTCACCCATGGTTGCCTCTGCCCAAAGAAAGATGTCAAAAACCAATCAAGGCACTCACTCAGGAGCCCAAGTTTCCTTCCATGACCCTTTTCACCACTCAGAGAGGAACAAGAGATGGCTATTTGCCATCTTCTGACACTCAGTCAGCCTTTCAAGTGTGGCAATTAGTATTTTCATGCAACATATGCAGTTTCCACAATTTGCCCCACTCTAACTCATGTGACATCAGGAACAAAATATATCTTCCCGGCCTGCCAGTCCCTGCACATAACTGGCAATAGTAAATATTTGTTTAATATGATGAAACACATGAGGAAGCAGAGAGCTATACTCTCAGGGTGTGTTGATTCATTTCTACAAGGTGTCCACGCCAAGGAGTCTAAAACATTGCTATAAAACATGTTTCCCTCGGTGAATGTGTGCCTTCCTCAGAGCAGGCTTAGTCAGTTCGCAATGCAAATCTCCCAAGGGCCACAGTCAACTACAAGGCAATTAGAAATGGCCATAAATTCTTCTGCTGCTGCCCTTAGCCTGAGAAATATCCTACGAGTTGAGATTTCTCTCAGTGTGTTTAAGAGATAGCAGCGATAAAGCTACACCGTTCTCTTTGTCTGAGCATCAATCCGCGTGCTGTCCATCTTGCAGATCATTGCATGGCCAGCTGTTAAGCCTTCCTCAAATGAAGCTACCACTAAGTATTAATAGCATCAGTGAGGTGAGGAGAAGTGATAAGTTAGTGCCTTTCCTCGGAAAGCAGATTCGGGACTGAGCGTGAGGGGGCACAAACCTAATCATGCTTCTCACTGAGCAAAGCGCTGCCTTTGTGCTTTGCAGCCTGGGTATCATTTTTGCAGGAGCCTCAAGACAGCAGTGACTATGCTGTGACAAAAGAACTGACTTATGTGGAGTGAAACTCTGTAGCTTTCTTTGTTTCTTTGGAGCGGGGAGAGAATCTGTCTTTCTAATCATCTTTCCAATTTGCCTCAAACAATCCTGGAGGAAACCAGTTGACACACAAAGTATGTGGAACAGTCTATTTCCTTTCTGAGTTTTTTCCTTCCCTAAAATAATGAGTTTGATAGCAGTTAAAGTGTCAAGATGAATCCATTTTGGGGTCTCCCAGCACTATGCTCAGCCTTAAATCCTGTCTGCTTGGGTCTAGATCATCCCTTCCTCAGGAAAAAATCTAACCTTGAAATAAAGGGCCCTAGGGCCAGGGAGGTGGCCTAGTGGAATAAGCGCTTCCCTGGCAAGTACAAGGGCCTGAGTTCAATACCCAGTTCCGCAAAAAAGAAAGAAAGAAAGAAAGAAAGAAAGAAAGAAAGAAAGAAAGAAAGAAAGAAAGAAAGAAAGAAAGAAAGAAAGAAGGGCCCTTCATGAACTGATCCTGTTTTGACTCCACAAGTCAATCATGTGTAACTATAACCTATGTATGTATAGTTGAGAAAGCCATTTATTTGTTAAAATCTGTTTAAGTTGTCCACAGCTGGACTATGCAGCACTCCCAGTATCTTTTCACATGAGGCGGGTCCATTGGACAAAAGACCAGCAAGATGAGAGCAGGAACAATACAGATCATGTCTGAGTCACAGTGGTTAAAAAAATGCTTCTTTCTTATGATGTCTTTTTCTATCTACCTTCCAAATAAAGAGGACTTTGAGGACCAAGAAGGGGTAGGGATGGTTTAGAATAAAGCTCTGTGTAGAGCACTTACCAAGAACACAAGAGGCCCGGAATTCAGTTCCCCGCATTATAGCTAAATAGCTAGATAGCTAGGAAACAATGAGAGAGGGAGAGAGAGAGAGAGAGAGAGAGAGAGAGAGAGAGAGAGAGAGAGAGAGAGAGAGAGGACAAACCTTGAATTATTACACAGAAAAATTCAGATTCCGGTATACTGGCATAGATCTGCATTCATGACACTTCAGATGTTCCCCTTCCTGCTTGGTCCATGCTGTTGACTATCTGAAATTTTCAGTCTTTCATTTTTCAAGTCCCCTTCTTTCAAAAGCAGTCTTTCATCAGCCTATCTTTTCCCTAAGGCTAGATCTCTGTTTCTTGAAAGAGATTTTATCAGACCTTGAGACTCTATTTTTCTAGAACTTAGCACATACAGGCCACACTATAATTTTGTATTGTTCGTCGACCCCATTACTCTGGCAAGGCTCTCACAACAGGGGCTGGGAATCACATTCTTGGCGTTTCTCCTGCAGCTTAGGCTTGGACTAGCACACTGTAAACACTACAGATCTTTGGTGAACCCTTTCATATACCTACCTTCATGTATTTTTTTCATAAGTACCGTACCTTCTGGTATTTGCTTTTGTAGTTTTTATGTATAAGGAAATTATACCTTTTAAGCTCTGTTCATGTTTTTATTGGCATTGATTTTCTTTTTAATTAATTAATTAATTTATTTATTTTGTATTTTAAGGAAGGGTCTATCTACAGGTATTCAGGGTCTCACTACTAGATGGGACTCATAGCCATCCACCTGTTTACAGCCTCCCAAGAGCTGGGATTATAGGTGTATGCCACCATGCTCAGTCTCAATAGCCATTCCAGTGTGCCCTAGGGGTGGGGCTGACAGGGTAGGCCCTGGGGATTGAATCCTGGGCTCCTTTGCCTGCTCGCAGGCGCTTTAATCCACTGAGCTATTTGGCCGGCCCAGCACTGATTGTCTAAATGCATTTATTATAAACATTTTCATTTTCATGAAACTCTGCAAATCTGCAGTAGTCTGTCCAAAATCTACCTCTTATCTGCCCTGTCATTGTAGAAATGTTGTGGAATGCAAGGTATCCCAGGAACCCACAATATTATGAGACTTCCACAGCTGGTCTAATCTTTCTCTTGCCTCTTAAACTGCTTCCACAGAGTTTCCACTGGAAATTAATAGGCGCCCTGCTTTTCTTGCCAAATGCCAAGCAGCGGGCACGTCATCTGCTTCCATCTGCATTTAGAAACCTCCAGACCTTCTTGTCTAGCAGGGAACTTCACCCCTCCACCCGACTTGGCCAGAATATTCTATGCAAGGTGTTTCAGACTGTGTGGACTGTCACCAAAGGAATGAAATGTGGAGAAGACAATTCACTCATCGTCTCACCATGACAGAGCTTTGTGCCTGCTTTCTCTGTCACCCTGGATAATGCCACTGTAGCAGCAGCCAGCTATGCAGAAGATCTTGGAGTGATTGTCAATTCATCACTGCCCTTTGTTCTCGAGATGTACATTCTTCAATTCTCACTACAAATGATCTTATACATCCAGAATGTGGCCTTTCTTGGTTAGGCTTTAACTTCATGACTTCCTCACATGTATTACATTAATATCCTCTTAGCACCATACTTTCTGGGTCTGGAGATATTTTAACTTAAGAAAATAAATTTGCTTTAGGGTCAAAAAGATATCACTCTAAATCCTCGATTTTGGGACCTATACAGATTGGTCAATTTGTCTGAATCTGCTTTTCCTTAGATAATGTGAGAATAATTATGTTTATATACACAGTTATTATGAATTTTGAATAATAACATGTATGTTTAAAATCTGCAGAATTAAATTAAAATCAAAGATTCCAACAAACAGATATTTCACAAAATGCCCCAAAACACTAGTATTACATCTTAACAGATTTTGAAAAATATGCAAAGGAACTAAATACAAATTCTCAAAAAGGAAGCCATATGTGGAAATATGTCAAACATTCCTGATCATAAGGTAAATTCAGATCAAAGCCACAAAGAGATATCACCTTACATATGTTACACCTATTCTAAAAAGACGAGAGGTAAAAAAATTCAGACAAGGATATCAAGAAAAGGGAAGGTTTGCACACTGTTGGGAGGACTGTAAAGTAGTTCAGTGATTACTGAACATGGGTTCCAAGTAGGATTACTGTAGTATCCAGCAAATTCCACTGCTGGGTATATATCCAAGAGAAGTAAAATTGCTCTGTCAAAAAGACACCTGTACCCCAATGTTTAATGCAGCATTGTTCCCAATAACAGACATGGTGGAGTCCATCAGCAGATCACCTGGTAAAGAATATGTGGTAAGGGCTGGCCAGATAGCTCAGCCTGGGCTAGATTCCCAGCACGCTCTGCAGCATGCCGAGAGTCAATTGAGACTGGGAATGGTGGTGCGTACCTATAATTCCGGTGCTTTGGAGGCTGAAAACAGGAGGATCACTGAGTCTGATCTGTGTGGTGAGACCCTGTTCTGGATACATAAAATAAAAGATGTATTTTGCAAAATGCTGGCAAAAGCTAATAACAATTAATTGCATTCTTGAAAGATTCTAAGAGGATATGAAGCATTTTCTCCAAAAATGAGGGTAATTGTGTAAAATAAGGCATATATTTATTCATTCTACTTTGCATGTACACTTCAAAATGTTATGTAACCCGCAGTGCATGTGTACAATTTTATCTCTGAACTTTAATTTTATGTGTTTGGTATATGGTCTCGATGCGCAGCTCAGACTCACAGTGATCCTCCTGGAGTTACAGGCATTCGCCACCACATCAGGGTTCAGTGGGGGAGAGGCTGGCACTGCATACAGCACCAGGGATCAAACTTGCGAAGATCAAACCCAGATCCTTGCACTCTACTTCCTAAAGAAATCTTCCCCTGGACAGTTTGTGAAGATATTACAGACTGCTCAATTATTACTGCTTAATCACTGGGCAAAAATCAAAATGTGAAGGCAGAAGTCTGGTTCGATTGCTGTGTGTCCTTACGATGCAAGCTTTGACTCCGGGATTTGCAGCCGCAGCCCCCTGCAGTGGACCTTCCCGAAAGGGGGCTTCCTGGAAGACCACCGGCCTTGCACCAGGCATCCTCTATGACATTTGGCTTCCTTGCTTACAGCTGCTTGGCCTTAGCCCAGGCCTTCACTTTTCTGATCTCAAGCTATACACAGGTCACAATGTTTAATCTTCAGAGTGTTCAAACAGAGTGACCCTAAAGGACGAGGCAGGACAAGTGCTGCACAAGGACACTCAGACAGGAGAGGAGGCGGGTTTACTGAGCAGTCTCCCAACAGCCAGGCTATGAGCACAGTGCTGCATCCTGCGTCCCTACAGGCAGGGAGGAAGGAAGGCACTAGCTTGTCTCCCCTGAGCTTCCTTCTGCTGCTGGAGCAGAAGGAAGGATGCATCTGCAGAGCAGGTACTTTTTCTAATTCATTCCAAGTGGCATTCCAAGTTCACAGTCCCTGGTGGTGAAAAGAAAAATGAAAATTTTAACTACACATATGATACATATTAAGTAAAAAAAGAAAAAGTGAAACAAAGAAATGTATAAACCTCAAAAACTGTGTATGTTTTAAAACTAGGGAAAGAATTTCAACATACTAGTTGTAAGACAAATGTCAATTGAAGTACCTGTAAAATTATTTTTATAAAATTACTGAATAATAAGACAAACTATTAGCATGGCACCCTGAGATCCAATCACCTTTCTCACATGAGGTTTATGGCAGTCAACCCAGATTAAACAAAAACAACATCCCATGTCCCTGATGTGCCTGCATACCCTTTTGCTATAATATCCTCAGATGTAGTATTCATGTCAAGAACATTTGCTCTTCTATTTTTCTTGCATGGAAGTTTTAAAATTTAAGCTGTTTTTGCAATTATTTATTTTGTTAGGGAATCTTGTGCCAGTAATTCTTTGAACTCACCACCTCTTCAATCAGTTTATCATTCACATTTGTACTGTCTACGATCTCCTCTTTCTTCTTCACTGGCTTAGATTCCACATTACACAACCCTGATCACTAAGTGCATAAACACAACTCTATAGTTCCCTTACCTTCTCATGATTGTTTTTCTTTAGATCTAATTCTCTACTTTATGAATTTATAGTACTGCTAGTAAACACAGATGAGGCACATCCATAGCTCAGTTGACAAGCTTAATCAATGACCACAGTCTTCAAGGGCACTCTCACCAGCACTGTGAAAACTACTGCATCTCCTCCGGCAAAGTGCATTCCTACTCTCTTACAGATCTACTTATCTCCATTCTCTCCAAGTCCATTCCTTTATGACTATTAACTCCCTCTCACCATCCCCTCCACTCAGACTGTACCTTTGTCTCCTGTTTCATTAAGAAAATAAAAGCAATCAGAAAGAAAAGCTTCCCTGTCCTTTTCCCATCAAATTGGAAAATGTTTGCATCTAATTTGATGATGCCAGCAGTCTGCATGATTCATTTCTGCTCATCCAGACAGGGAAGTGTGCATGCATGGAAGCTCCCCTCTTACTCAATTTGTTTCTCTAAAGGTAATAATAAGGTTTCAGCAAGTTAGTGAAAGAGTGACATTGGGGTATATAGAAGGGCTTCTCTGATAAACTCTTTCTTTAGTAAGGCATGAGTCTATCCAGTGATTTCTGTGAGAATCAACCATAATGTATTATGTAGTGGCATCATCTATCTCAAAAGAGTATTCTAGTGGGGGTCACATTCCATAATGCATAGCATTAACGTTAATCCAAGAACTCTTACCTTTGCATTTTTCTTCACAAAGCCTTTCTAATCCACATGCTTGGACTGTGATTCAGGAAACCACTGTGGAAGTGTGAAGCAGAGACCTCCTACAAATGCCCTTTCCTATTTCCAAATTGGTTTCAAAATCTGTCTCACTACACAATATCGAGTTATAAGGAGTGCTGCAGCAGTTCTGCAAGAAAACCATGCTGCTCTCTGGAGCTTGCATCAGTACTGGGCTACACGGGAGAGATGGTCGAGTGACAGTGAAAAAGGCTGTGCCGACAATCATGCACGGTGAGCTGAGAATGGATAAAGCAACTGCATTCTACCCCATACATAAAAGTAATTACTATATGCCAACCAAAATGGTTTAATTAAGGTAATGTTTGAAGTCTAGATACAGATCTGGAGAAATAAAATCTTAAAAGTTAGAGAAATGGGACTTGAAGCACAGTTCGCAAACATGTAAAATAAATAGTGTTATTCTTCCAATTATTTTTTTTTTATTTTAAAGAGAGTAAAACTAATATATAAGGTATCAGAAATGATGCATTTTAAATGATGGCCTGTGACGTGGGTAGGCATTCCCAGCACTGCAGCCATTTCCTGCAGTTCCCAAAAGTCCTTTGTGTATGTTTTTCCTAGTTTGCTAAAACAAAGCAATGAGACAGCAGTGTGATGTACAGGAACAAAGTGAAAGGTTTGTATTCTTGGCTCCCCCCCCCGACAGGTTTGTGCTGCTGTGAAACTTCCTCATCTCTCTCTGCCCTGAGCACTGTTATCTGTGAGATTTTAAAAAATAAGATTCCTATAAACCTGGCATGTGGTTTATAAGAATCTTATTATCACATAAAAGAGCAACTACGGACATGCCTACCATATTCCTTACATTCATTAAATAGCTGTTCATTTAAAATTACTGCTTAAGTCTTGCTGGCCCTCTCCTTGTCTGTCTTCCGAGGTGACTGCTCTTCCAAGCAGCCTGAACCATTCGCACAGCAGGGGTTGCATACATTTTGAATTACGATGTCTATCTATACCATCAGCCCAGACCTTTCCTCTGATTTTGATTCTGAAGAAGATTGTTCTTTAAGAACTCACTGCCTATTATGTACTCAATGCAGTACTATCCATGCTACATACTGCAAGTATCAAGAGAAGATATTACCAGCCCGCAGCCCAGAAGCAGAGACTCCTGTGAGGCCGTCTTTTCCCTTTGGTTCCCGACCAGGACACAGACTGGCTTTATCAATTCTTCCTTCTATGTCTCTTTATATCACCATGACATCCATGTGTTCTTCTCTGTATGTCTAATTTATTCACCTTCCAATGAATGTCGTTGTCACTGAAGTCCTTTGTCTAAAGAAAAAATGTATTTCTTCCCTTCTAAAGGTGTAAGTTTCTGGGATCCAAAATATATGCAGAATGATGCCCACATTCTTTAGTAAGATATGTCACACTGGCTAAGATTCATGGGCTTCTCTGGACTCATTCACGCTCTTCTCCCTGAAGCTCTGGCACTGGTAAGTTTGCAGCTATCTACACTCATGACCACATCCCATGCTCTCTGGCTTCACTGCTTCCATCCTCTCACTCCAGAAGACCAGCCTTTCTGCTCCAGGTCTGGCCTAGTCATTCATAAGTCCTTGATAACAAGTTCATTTGCACAGGTATCCTTCAAGCATTTCTCTGGGAGGCCCTCTTCCGCCCTCCCATCCCCCAGAACACCTTATTTTGTGTGGCTTATCTGTGCCTTCTATCTGCTTCCATCACAGTCCCACAGATGCCTGTTCCCTTAGGGGAGAACACATCTGGCTTCGCTGTACAATTCAAGTTTCCTAAAGGCAATAACAGCACCCAAGTCTGCCTGGCACACTCAGTGGCTGTGCCAGTCAGTTCAAGAGGTTGATGCCACCACTGGTATTTATAACTTTGATGAGTGTTAAGTAATTAGACTCATTTCAAGGAGTGTGAACAGAACTTAGAGAAAACAAAAAAGGGTAGGTCAGAGCATACAAAATAATGTAAAAGGAAAGCACACAAAAGGGTAAAGGAGGAAGTCATTACAGAACCCAAAGTGTGCAGTTCCATGGAAAGTGTTTTGTGTAGCATAAGAGCTGTGGCAACAGCAATGCTGCCAGCTAAAGCAATCCCCACAGGAAGAGAAGGAAGACAATAAATCCTCCTGCTTTGGTGTCCCCCTTTGCTGCCAGTGTCTCTCATATTCTGGACCCAACCCAGAAGCCAGAGCGACATGCACACAGACCAACAATATAGTCTGAGTCCATTACAGTTAGCTTTGGGGACAACAAAGAAACAAAGAAAAATATATGGTGCAAAATTCAAGGGAACTGATAGAACCTGATTGCATAAAAGATGTACATGGTGTGAATATACTTAAAAGATCATTCATGGACTTGTAAACCTGAATAAGATGGATGGGAAAGAGTTAAGCACAAATGCTCTGAAATAGCATTTCTACCATCTTTATACAGGATTATGTTGTGCAGCCACTTAGCTGCTTCAGCAGAGAAATGCTTTAAAGGGAAAGAACAGGAAGCACTGGAGAGAAAGGTTTTGTTGTATTTCCTAGGGGGGAAACGCACTCCTGGTGGTGCTACCCAGAAGGTGGTCCATTCCAGCAAAATGCTCATGTCTTTGGAGGAAGGGTGCATGCATGAAAACAAGGAGGGCCTGCGTGCAGCCATACATGAATGAACACACCCAGGAGAGTGGGTAGGTGAGGACGCCAACAGCACAGGGATAAACAAAAGAAGGTTTTGGTGATATTCAGTGGGGAGAAGCAACAGCAGCATGCCTAGCAAGGGGGGAGAAAACAGAAATAAAGTGAGGTAATAAGGATTTACTGCAAGGAAAGCAGGCAGTTGTATCAGCAAGAAAATGAGATATCTGCAGAAAGAATCAGTAAATCTCCTATAAAACTCGTAACAACTGTGAGAGCCAGGGAATAGCATGTCTGCTAGCTGCAAAAGATTGCCCGGGAAATGACAGTCTGCTCAGCCAGTGCAAGGATGACACAGGATCTGGGGGAAGACAAGAAAATGAGACCAAGGGACAAGGAGAGATGGCTAGGGACCCACCCAATCCTGAGCCAGACTAAGGACTCCCTAATAGTTAGGATGTTCATTAACCGTATATGCACCAATTAATTATTTGCTAAACTGATTATCCATTTAACATTCGATGTACAAAGAACTCATTTTAAATAAATGAAATAGTTGATTAAGAGTGTATTAACCAGGTAGTCTATGAAATAAATGCATGACTACATAGAGGTAAGCAAGGAAAGACTATGTGGGGCTGTGTGACACATGGCTCAAAACGTAGACTTCACTATCGGATAAGCTTTATGTCAATTCTTGCCTTCCATCAGAAAATCTGTTAACTTGGTTTCCATCTTAGTTCTTCCTTGATAAAAAGGAGATTATGCTGGTTTCTCCTTCACAGACTGCTTATGAGGATTGGAGGGGTTAAAACATTTTAAATCGTACATTATGCATGTTAACACAGCTCCCAGCCCTGCGCATAGTATCTGTTCAGGACTTAAATGATTTCTACATTTTACTTGATGCACATCAGGTAGGGAAAAAAGCATGAAGTTTCTTACCTATATAGACTGTAAAATGTTGCATATATCTAAAATATTTTTATGTATAATAACTCATGCTGTTGGGGGTTGAGCTATACATTAGCCAATGAGCCATAATATAAGTATTTAGATAGTCACACTTTTAAAATATTATTTCTTTTTTTAAAAGAGAATACAAAATGGTAAAAGAAAATATTAGAAACAATACAGAATTTCTCTAAACAATATCATAGGAATTCGACAATGGCTGTTGTATTGCATAATGTTAATTTCAAATTAGTTGCTTAGATCATGAGGTATAAACATGAAAAATTGATCTTAAAAAGTTATTAAAAATTAAAAAGGAGAGGAAAAGATTTAAGTATTAACTCTTCCTTTCAATTTCTTTACCTATATGCTTTAAAAAACAAAACAGAGGAACATTCCGTACTTGTATCACCTAAATCTTAATTTCAAGAGTTACTCCACCTTGCAGATATAATTGTTTTGACACCTTAAGTCCACAGTAAGTGTGCTTAATGAACGTTGAATATTTCTGACTAAATAGGTAAGAACTGTTTTGATCAAAATCATAGTATAAATTATAAATCAAACACACAGACATAAAATCGCCCACATGATACATCATTTGTCACTAGATGAAATCTTCATGAATATAACCAACGTACCCAACTAAAAAGGAACAGGTTGTGAGTATCGGACTGAGTCTGAGCTAGGAGAAAATTATGATTTCACATCGCTGTCTCAAGTCACTTCCCAACCACTTCCTCCAACAAAGGCAACTTAAGGGTAAGCCAGAACTGACTGTTGCCCAGAGTATTCTTGCCTAATCCTTATTGTGGATCTCTTTGCCTTAACTCTTGAAATTATGATTCTTGAGTGAAAATGTTGGCTTTTTTCTATTCTGTATTTCTATTTTCTCTATATTCATTGCAGAAAAATGTGCAAAAAGTTCTTTTTCATCAGGAGAAAAGCAAAAGTATTAGTTGATTATGGAGTGCCTGCCCAAACATCACCACAGTGACATCTGGGAATCAAACACGTGGAAACAAAATCTTCATCACAATGCCTCAGTTTTCACCAGATGAAGTCTAGTGGGAGGCCCGTAAACCTCCTTGGTGATTTCCCTAGCCCTTGGGTGAACTATGACACTAATTAATAAACTAGGGAGAGACTTGAGCTCACACACTGAGTTATTTATAGACCTGAAATGTTTCAATTTTATAATTATAACGTCCATAAAATTAAATTCAAAACCATTCTCCTGCCCCAACATCTCTGTAGAAATTGGAATGGAGCAGAATTCTTTCACTAATAGCTACAGAAGTGGCAGTACTTGCAAATTGAGGTGTAGGAGGGGAGTCAAATGTGTGTGATTTCAGAAAAAAAAAATCTGATATTCCCTCTCAGTTTTCCTAGGAGAATATATATATACATATACATATATATATATATATATATATATATATATATATATATATATATAGGATCACAACAATGTTAAATGGGAAACGTATGAAAACTAAAAGCAAAAGAATACCTAATTCTCATCAGCTACACGTGCAGAGCACTTATTCCATTAGATATAATTTTGAGCTCTCTGGATGCATTGCCTCATTTGAACTGCAAAACGACACTCAGGAATGAGGATGGGTTCCAGCTGTACAAACAGAGCACTTTGGCAAGACGCGGATGAAGTACTTACGCAAGATAGAGAAGAAAATTATTAGTAGATCTGAGGTATGAGCGTGGACGATGGGGCTGAACAGAACACACCCTAAACTGCGATGCCATGTCCCACAGAAAATATATTTTGGATCAAATATACACCCTTTGCTTTTTATAGCCTAAATATGGCTATGATTGTGATCTTCCTTGTGGCCTTTTGGGACCCCGTGCGATGGACAGAGGGCACTGGCTCCAGGATCTGTGCATCCTCCAGCCCCCCGACAGAGTCCTTCTCAGTACTTCCCTGGGAGGTTTTCCCATCTGCCCTGTGCCAGGCTCTGCACTGGGCACACGTCGCATTATACCTGATGGCTTAAGTAATTTGTCTCTTTTACCATGGGCATTTACTCAACTTTTGCACATTCTAAGTCTGGCTGAATGACTGGTTCAGGTTGTGTTTAATATTTTTTGACTGCAATGAGAAGTAATTTTGTCAATATCAGTTACCCATAAGAGCAAAAAAGATCTGTTCAAAAGACAAAGAAAATATGAGTAGAGATTCAGAAAGAATCCTGAGCCTTTTCTCAGCTTCCTGTAACTTGTATAATTAATATAGTCAATATTTTAAGTATTTTTTGTGTCAAGTGCCATGTTAGGCACTGAAGGGAACATACTTTGTACAAATGCAAAAGGTTTATTGCCAACTCTGCTGGAACAGACAGACCAACAGGAATAGTAGAGCATGCACCAGGCCATTTCTAAATGAACCTGGTAACACTGCCATATGAAGGGAGGTAGAGCACTTTGGACTGCAGTGATTAAAAAAGACTTCCAAGAAAGGAGGCACTTGAATTTCAGCAACTGGTGCCAACAAGAATTCCAGGGACAGAAGAATTCAAACAGAGGGACTGCAAAACAATAATATTTTGAGCTATTAACTAAGATTTACCTTCTGGAATGCTTCCTTTTACCCTTTGTCCCCTTCCCTATCCTCCTGCTCACATTAGGAGAGAGGTATGATTTTACAATATGCAGAAAAAAACATTTTTTTTCCAAACCTAAAGCTTTTATATCTTAAAAAGGCCAGGAAAAATTAAAGCTCTGAACCACTGAAGGCATCAAGTTTATGCTATAAACAAGGAAGAAAAAAAATAGCTCTCTCTCCTCAGATTTCACTGACTTAAAGAAAATGGAAAATAACCCAGGAGGAAGCTAAGGCTTAGATGTCCTTAAATTCCTACAAAGAACTCTGTATTCTGCTCCACTATAACTTTGGAAGGTATAATTAAACCTTTAATTAAGGCTGAGATACCCAAAACAGGATGAGATGTGTTCAGACCCACATATAAGAGCAACCAGAGTGAGCCTTGATCAACTACATATTTGAGCCAGGTATTATTCTTACTAAATTTTATTTGAGCAATAACTAGATTAGAAGAGACTTGCTATAATGTACCACCATTATATAGAAGACAAAACTAGGTCACAGAGAAGTTAAATAATGTGTCCAAAATCATTCAATTAGAAAAGGCAGAGTTGGCATTTGAATCCCAGTTGTCTGATTATAAGTAGTGCTCATAATCATTGTACCATCTGAGGGAGATATGGAATTATCTAAGATTTAGTTTCTAACACCAGCTAGGATTAAGGATCAGCATGAAAACAAGCTCAGTGATGGCACAGAAACCAAGTTAGATTTTTGAATTTCTGACCTACTGGATAATCATAGAATGAGATTTTATTAAGTAAACAATTTCTTATAAACTGTTTTGTAACTACTAATATCAATTTTAAGGTGAAAATGTTCATAAAGGTCATATGTATATCAACTTGTCCAACGTTCCACAGTAAACAGGTGGCCCATAGTATTGAATTCAGAGAACTGGCCTTCCAACTTATTCCTAATCCCTGTGTCATCCCTGATCCTAATTATTAGGCCTTCCCTGTTCATGAAGTGATCACTGTGGTGTCGACAAGAACACATTGCTTACCTCTCTTGCTACAAGATATGTCATTGGCTGATGTCATCAGCTCTTTCTCCTCAAGGTCCCCCTTGTATTCTTTCTAACACTATGATTCCTACAGGTTCACCCCACACAGTGCTTGACAGGTGAGGCTCTTCTGCCATGAGTTTTGGCTCCCTGTAAAATCTGTGAGACTGCTTCATTCCCTTCCTCCTCCTCCCTCTCCCAAAAGAGCTGTCCATTGTAGATCATTGTCGCAGCATGCTGTCATCTTTTGCTTTTGCTCTTTCTAATAAATCTCTTAGATCTGCAACACTTTTTTGATATTTGTGCCTTTGTGAACCCAAACTAATAAGAGTGGCATGAGAGATGATGGTGGCTTAAGAAAAAAAAAAAAAAAAAAAAAAAAAAAAGGACGGGGGTTATTTGGTCCTGGCTCATAAAACCACTATCCTAATTAGAGACAGAGTCACAAAACATCTTAGAACAAAGTCCAATTACTAAAGTTTTCACTGGGTGTTGATCTGATTTGCAGATATCGTGGTCCAAGAATTTCCAGAACAGTGAATGCGGCTGGTTCATGTTATGTTGTATTAACACTGACAACCTGTGGGAGGCGAAAAACTAAGGCCCTCCAAGAAGCAGGTGTGTGCATACAAGCAGGACTCCTAGTGGCCTACAAAGCCCTTCATCTTCTGGAATGATGAGCATCATAGCTCAGTAGAAGACCAAAGATTTGATGGAGTGGCAGAGTGGTCCAGAGACTTTAGAATGCCCAAGAAGAGAGGCCTGTTACACTCCACTAAGACATCTGGTTTGGGAAACTCAGGATCCTCAAACAAGGGTGGGGAAAATGCAGATGGATGTCCTTGTGTTGTTGACCCTGTGAAATCCCCTCACCTTTCTGAACTTGCAGTGGAAGAGAAGAAAGTCCACCACAGGAGAACTGTCCTCTGCAGCGGATACCACTGGCAAAGCAACAGGTGCCCCTGGGACCTTCCCACACCACCTCCCCCGACCTTTGGGGCCAAAACTAAGTTAAATCCCAGCATCATCCAATTGCATGTTGTTGGCTTGATGAACAGAGAAAAGATTTTGTTTCAATGGGCTTGCAGGAAGTAGCTATCCTGTCCGAGCAAGAGGGAGGGAAGCGGCTTGAGATGGTGCTTCATTAAGGGGCCAGGAAGTCAGATTACATGAGGAAGAATTCATTGACTGACGGGGGGACATTTTCTCCATTTCATTGACAGGGCGACATTTTCTCCTTAACTTTTCTAGATTTAACACAATGGCAAAGGGCCTTAAAAAGCAGCCGTACTTGCTGCATGCGTTCCTCAGCACCACAGGCTTCCTTGGATCAAACTTCCCATAGCAGTATCTATAACAGAGCTCTGCCTATTTTAATGACAAAACCTATCTCATGGTATTCAACTATAAAGAAAACCCTAATTAATGATTTTACAAAAAATTCTTTCTTAGCATTATCCACATCAGGGGTTCCACTTTTAAATTTAAATATGCATACATATTTAAATCCATCCATGTGTCCAATTTCTTACATGTAAAAGGTCAAATCATGTAAAATGTCATCATTCTTCTTTCTGTGTACTTAAGGGCCAATCTTCACACAGTAAAAACTTGCTTTTACTTACTAAAGAGGTTTTTCATATTGACTGTCTACACTCTGCGCAATGGATCAAGATCCCAACACCCTAGAGAGGAGCGAGCTACCTGTCTGACAATGCACAGGCCCCATGCACTGCAGGCACTTTCCCGTCTTCTTCTCAGCTTTTGAGTTTTAAGAGCTACATCTCTGTGTGCCTCCACTCCATCAGCAGACAGTATTTACTTGCTCTTTGGTTACTGCCCTTCCATACCTAAAGACTCTTCCCTCCCTAGTCCCTACATTTAGGTGGGTTGTTTGCACAGACCCAGCCTTGGAGGATAGGATGAGTTCACCTTTTTGCACTGCCCCTGATCAAAAAAGCTGTTCACTCCACCTCCTCAGATAAGTCATTCAGGTATAGGGTCAATGCTTTCTGCTGAGTTGCCATAGTGGAATATGGTGTGGCAGAAACTGCTGGGGACTATGTTGCCACAGAATGTGAGAAGCTGCCTGGAAATTAAAGCAACTACGGTCAGACCTACAGGAAGGACAGAGGCAAGGACACTGGGGCCCCTGGCCTGCACACCCATCCAGCCACACCTGTAGCCAGGCTTCTGCATGCAGTGGCCAAGGTATCTTTATTTTTAAGATGGCTAGTTTAGGTTAAGGTTTTGTCATTTGGCATTTAGTGAAAGTAATTTTAATTAAGTTCATCCATTGAGACTAGGGGGAAAGACAGAAATGATACCTGTCAACCTTTTTCCAGCTGGGAGTAGATTTACATCGCAAGAAGCAGGGAACCAAGGACTCCCTTGTTTTGTGGCACAGTGGAAACTGACAGCTGTCAGTCAATTAAGTCATTCAGGCATGTGTGCCTGAATGACCCAACATTAAGGATAAGGGACTGGCACTGCTAAACCAATCAGTGTCTTTATTTTCTAAGGAGCTCCTGACATTTGGCTCATAAGTTAGTACCAAAATAATCAAATATTGAAAGATGATTTTCCATTATACCCACATGAATGTGCTGTACCTAGGCTTTCATATTACATCTATACTCCTACTTCTTGTACATTGGATTTGTTCTTCTTACCCTTCTTTCAGTTAGGGTTATTTGTATAGACTTATCCTTATTGTACTAGAAAACTGTCGGTTTGCCTGGATTCAGAGACTCCTTGGGAGTGGGGTGGACCATACACTAGAGACGTTAATGGTTTAACCCACTACTGTACAGAGCTGAGTGTGCTACAGAACAGAGGGCCCAACTTCCTACCTTGAAGCCAGCTGGTTATAGCCTGAGCCTTCCAAGATCATGAGCCAAAGTAACTTCTCTTCCTATATGCTGTGGTGTCAGGTGTGTTGCCCCAGCAGCAGAAAAGTTATGATCCATCAAAGGCATGTATTCTTTTTGCCTCCACTGTGTCAAGTCTGTTGAGTCCACTGAAGTCATTTTTAATGTTACCATATTCTTTATTTCTGAAATTTTCAATGATCTCTTTTCTCAGTTTCTCTCTGCTGAGATCACCAATCAGGAGTTACATGTTGGCCACCTCTTTAGCCAGAGCCTAGGTTTGAGTACATCATGTCTTTGTAAGTTGGGGCTCACATCTCTACTCCCTGTTGGAGCCTCTGCTTAGGTTAGGGGTTAGTTGTAACGTAGTATCCTTGATTGACTGGAGGAAAGACACATGCTGGTTGTCTCGGTTCTACTCAATGTAGAAGAGGATGACACTTGTTCAGTGTTCCTAGAAGAGCTTTTTATAGATCTTAAGTTTGATTTTTTTCGGTAAAGCACAAACATTAAACCTACTATCTGGTTCACTTCCTTTAATTTTTTCACTTTTGTCTTTATGATGTTATTGGTATAATAATTGAAGTATTTATTACATGCACCTATATTATTTGGTAGCATAAAATGAGAAAAGTGACTTTTCTGTTCCAGAAGTAATAAATAAGAATTTTCACATATGCATATGATAATACAATGTCAAGACAAAAAGCATTTGCTGTGCAGAGACAGAAAATGCTGGGCTTCAATCAAATTCAACTGGGTTGAATCAAATGCAGTGCAAGCCCCATCACATGGCAGAAGATGCAATGAAAGAATCTATATAAAATGTGCAGTAAGTTAGTGACTAAGTCTGATTCGTATCACTAAATTTTGATCTTCTCTTAGTGCTCTTTTAAAAAGGCAAAAACTTCCTTATATAAGCCTACCACTTATTTTATGCACAACCAAGATTTGCACAGATTTGAAACATGAAGTTCCTGTAAGAAAATTTCGCTGGAAAATCTGTCAGACTTGTAAATCCTCTTTGTCTGAGAAGTCATGTGGGCCTGATCATAGGTATGCAGGTATTGTGTGTGGCTGTGTGTTGTGTGTGTTTCTGCATATACATGACTAATTAATAAAGTAGCTCTTCCAAGTTAACTTAATAGTCATCACACAATTATACTGAAATTAATGATCCTATTAGAATTCAAGTTAAGATCCCAGCTTCTCACCCCCTCCCCACTCAGCAGTGTCCTTGTCCATTAACCCTTCAATAAAACATGTGCTGGAGCCATTCACATTCTCTTTCTGTTTCCCTCCTGTCCTTCCTCTCTTTCCCTTTCTTCTCCTTCTTTGCTTCTAGTTCTTCATTTCTTTTTTTCCTGTTGCTAGTGCCATTTCTGTTTCTGAAAATCACATCCTGATTTTCTCTGAAAAACTCTTTTCATTCTCAAGGAACATAATGAAGATGCCTGTGCTTACCGGGACAGAGCTAGGCTGTCTGAGCAGATGTCGATTTGTCTGCCTTCTGCCTATTTTAGATGTTGGGCACAGAACCCAATTCAGGCCAACTATATGCACCAAACATCGGTTGTGGGGTGTTCTGTTGATTTTTTCAGTAAATGAAAATTTTCTCTGTTGAAGAATTTCTAGCAATGGAGGGAAAGGGAGATAACTCAGTGGACCAAGCACCTGCTTAGGCTTGATTCCCAGTACCACATGCCATGCCAGCCCCATGCTCTGGGCATACTGAGCCAGTGACAGAGTCCGGGTGTGGTGGGGCATGCCTGTATCCCAGCTGTTAGAGAGGCTGAAAACAGGAGGATCACTGAGTTTGAACTGCATAGTGAGACTCTGTACATTAAAAAAAAATCTACCAATGGAAAATAAACATTAAAAATGCCAGAGGATAAAACACAAACAGATAAGGTTCAGCGTCAAACCAACAGAGCAGTGTAATGAGAATAAGAAAAAACAAAAACGTCACAGTCCTTGCTGAATCCTTTCCTAAGGTCTTCCCAGTTGTCTAAGGTAATTAAGACTGATCTGCTGGTTTTTTGAGGTTTTTGTTGTTTGTTTTGTTTTTTGTTTGTTTTTTGGGGGTCTTTTTGAGGTAAGGTCTCATTGGGCAGATCAGGCTGGCCTTGAGCTAATTCTGTAGGTCTTGAACTTGTGACTATTTTCTGCTGTCATTTCTTTTTGGTGGTACTGTGGGCACAGAACTCAGGACTGTGCACTTGCCACACCAGGGCCTCTGTCATTATGCTGTCTCCCTGGCCCTTTCCTGCTGTTTTTTTTTTTTTTTAAAGCCATTATGAGTTATTGTAACTTTCACCTCCCTCACCACAAGAATGATAGTTTAAACCACTTTATTTTCTTGCATAGCATTTAATCTTTCGGCAAGCAGAAAGGTTAATTATCATGAATCTAATCACAGGATTTGGTAACCCCATTTAGAAAACCAAGAAAAATTTGGTAAATTTAGAAATGAGGTCCGGAAAATAAGGATAAATTCATTTTAAGATTATCAGTTATGATTTTAGTTCTCTCACTACACACTAGGATAAACTGTAATTGACCAGCAGCCTCACAAGAAGGAACAGGGCCCTTTTTCTCCTTTTCGAATTTTAAGGTTTCTAATGAAATACCTTTGAAACTGCAACTTACCATTTAAAAACATATTTGCTCCACTGATGAACATATAGGATATTTCTAAATGCTAGCCATTATGAATTGTGCTGCTATAAACATAGGTACATGGGCTGCTGCAATATGATAGCTTTTTCTTTGGCAAGAAAACACACAGAAAGGGGATGGCTGGTCAAGTGAAATATCTAGTTTTCATTTTCTGAGGAATCTCCACTCTGATCTCCATAGTGGTAACTCAATATATAAAGAACAAAATGAAAAAAGATAATAGGAGTAGGAAGATGTGTTTCTAAAATGCGAATGGGATCAAAGGTTGGAGAAGGAATGGAGGAGGGAAATGGGATGGGAAAAGAGATTAAGGTGTGGTAGATGCAGGCAGCAACTGCACACAGGGAGCGTAGGCGTTGCGTGCAGCACTAATCACCACTATTTATTCTCTGAACAAAACAGTGAACAATATGGTAAATGGGATTCATCTAGATATCATGCCACCTCTCTTTATTTTAAAGTAACAGGGTGAGTCTCCTACCCTACAGTATAAGTATGAAAATTCTTAAAAATGCACTCCAGTAGCATTTCTGGAGTACTGAGGCTGAACAGTTACAGTGTCTTAAGTTTATGAAGATCCACTGACTTCATCCCATGTGTAAGCCGCAAGTTTATCTTCCAGTTACAACTCATATTTTGAGTTTTCCATGGGTGGCAGCTGTAGAGACAATTAAAGAATACCAAGTAGAGCTATATGAAGCACACAAAAAGTATAAAAGATCTCCAAAATCTAATGTTACTCCTATCTTTTAAACAGCAGAAGATCAACAGTTACTTTTCATCTAAGTGAAGGGTAGGTTTATTTGTGTATTACATGCTCTTTCCCCTAATGAGTTAAGGAATGCATACACAGATTAGGAACTGGAGGATATAAAGGACACCACGGGCAGTGTGCACAATGGTTACTGACAAGAACTGATCAACATTCTCCATGCCACGCATAACACAGTTAGAATAGAAATCGTTATGTTTGCCCAGGCAATGCAAACAACCAGGAGAGGCTCAGCAAGTAAAGGAATATCAACATCCAGGATGCAAACTACATCTTTAAATTGTTTGTCAGCATCCTTTGCATGAGCCAGTGTCTAAGGACTTGGTCTCACAGTTTTGTTGGTGTGGGAATGCATCAAATAATTCTGCATGCACATCAAACCTTACTTGATGAAACTTATACAGTATGTAGACTTTTAAGAAATGGTTTTCTCAGTGGTGGAATCTGTTGATTTGCCTCACAAATTTCATAGTATCCAGGACTGCCATGTTACCTGAGCTCCTAATGAAAGTATTGATTATAATTTTTTGGTAAAATTCTAACCCATGCTTCTTTTTCTTGACATTTTCAAAAGTTTCTCAACATTTCCTCCAAAATCACGAAATTAAGCATTTCTACTTTTCTTGTAACTATTGCTAGCTCTTTTCCTCTGGATATGTTGAAATCCTGGGTATTGTCATGGATGAAAATCATTACTACTCAGCTGTTTCCCAACCTGCTATCTTTAGTCTTCTTGACTGTGGTAGCAAGGGTTCTTCTGAGATCTCAAGTGCGCAAGAGTCAGGTGGTTGGCTTGAAGCTGAGAAAGGTCTAAGGAAACTGGTGCAAAATGCTTTCTTTGGCTTTCAGTACAAAATATAAAGAAACACTTCTATCATATTCATATGCCATGAAATTCCTTTAAGATATTGAAGATTTTTACAATTGGCTATGAAAAGAATGAAGAATAAAGGAATAAAAATGATCATTAGTAAAAACAATTTTACTCTAATGTTTTATAATTTTGAGCCAATTTCTTTTGTGAAAAATGATTTAAGAAAATATGAAAATCTTGTCAAGTTTTTGAGAATCAACCAAAGATTAATTTGTTTTCAACATCTACCTAATTTCTGCTCTACTTTTCCTCAGAGATTCAAATTCGGACTAATGGTATGGCTTTTAAGGGTTTATCCAGAGAATACACAAACAGAAAGGTAAGTCATTTAACAAAGATCAAAAAGTTATGCTCAAGGTTTCATACATTAGTTGTGACCAGCATTACAATTCTAACTCAATGTATTTACATATGATTAGGGGAAAGGATCATTATATGTAATTGCTGCATTAGAGTACTCAATGTGGAAAAACATGAATAATGTAAGCTTTTCCATGTAGTGGGGAGAACATAAATTGAGAGGGAGGAATATGCCGTCTTTATTCTGAATATGCAGGATAAAAATTGGGATACAAAAGACCAAAGGAATATAGGTCAATATAGATCTATGACAAAAGAGAGAACTGGAGGAATTCACTCTCAGAAATCTCCTTGGGAGATTATAGAGCCACAGAGGAAAGAGATTGATCTATAATGTGCCTGGGGAGAGTCACATGGAGAGAAAACTCTCTCAGGCTCTGACAGAGCAAACTGATCAAGCATTGGCCATGACTCATCCACATGGATGACACAGACAAAGGATCTAGAGAGAAAGGTACAGAATTACAAGATAAACCCTGAGGGGACTCCACTGACCTCATCAGAAACAAAAGCTAAATCTTATGATATATAGGTCTTGATCTCAGTCTTAATCATGCAGCAGAAAAGTATAAAAATGAGGTGTATAACGTGGGGCCATAATAACAAGTTTAGCTATAAATGGCTCTAGCCAACAATTTCCTCAGATAACTCACTATTATTGTGAAATGCTGGACTGTGTTGGATCGTGTCACCGAGTTCAGGTACCTAAATTGGTTTAATGACAATGAAGTGCCCATCTTTGACAGGCCTAGACAAAAAAAGGGGTATACAAAGGAAGAATCATGATGTGTGTGTATAAACAGCACAGTTAGGATAAATATGCCATGCTTCTGCATAATTCTATGAGAAGCAAGATTTGCACTAATAGTGAGTGGTTGGACAAGATATTATGTTGGCTTCTAATACTATGGACAACCACTAGGAAAATAACAAGGTAGAAAGTATTAATTATTGAATCTGTGATATAATTCAGGTATAAAAAAATAAGATAAGTAAACAGCTACACTCTCTTAATTCACTGATTAGAGATGTCTGGTATAATAATGTCTGTAAGTATATCATGTATGCACCTTGTACGATACCAAAACATTACAGAAACAGTTTGCAATGTATTAATTTATTGAATCTGTCCTGTTAATTTGTCTTGAAACTGTCTCATTGCTATTTGCTCTTCAATAAAATAAATAATAAATAAGTAAAAAATTAAAATGCTGTCTAGAAAACAAACAAACAAAAAATTTCCTTGGGTTTCCATGTGTTGTCTACCTTCATCAATAAACAAGGGATTGGAATGAAAATGAAGGTACAACTGTCACAGGTGAGTCCCAGTTCTTGACCTTCCTCTCTCATGTCTGTCCACACTCCTATATTTGCTAATCAGATCCAAGCTCATTATTTTTAATTATCCTCTGTCCCTCCTGTCATAAATCTGCCTTGACCACCAAGCTCAAACATCCTAATTGCACGAAGTAAATTTCTACTGGGACGTCTGAGAAGCAGTTTAGTGGGTCCAAAACCAAAGTCTAGTTTTATTCATCTTGGCAAATGGCAACTTCACCTTTCTAATTTTTGGTATTAATAAACTCTGGAGAGCTAGGGAGATAGCTCAGTGGCATAAGCACTTGCCTGGCAAGCACAAGGTCCTCTGTGCAATCCCTGGTACAAAAAAAAAAAAAAAAAATCTCTGGAGTCACTATGCATTCTTCTTTTTCTCACAGCCTACATGTCCACAAGTCCGACTGCCTTTATGTCATATTATTTGTTGGATTCCATCTTACCTGAGTGAAAGCAGTGGCCTTCCCGAGCTGGACATCCCTCTCCCATCCTCTATTTTGAACATAGTAATCAAATAAGTCATTTTACAATATACACTGAATCAAGTTCTCCAAAATGTACTCTCCAAAGACATCCTTTCATATTCTTTAAGTAAAACACAAAGTCTTTAGATAGCACCACACAATCTTATCTCTCTTCTGTGACCACAGTTGTATTATTCTCACCACATTCCAGACACAAATGGCTTCTTGCTGGTGCTGGAAAATGTCAGGCTAATTCTTGTCACAAGGTCTTAAAATTCTCCATTACCTTCTGATGAGCCATGCCCAGGATAGACATATGGTTTCAGCTCTTCTTTCTTTTCTTTCAGGACTTAGAGCTAATATCACCTTCTCAGGCTTTTCTTAATGATTCATTTAAAGTTCCATTTCTCTCCTTTCTCTTCTCACAGGCATTTTTAAAATCTGCTATCACATTCTAAATTGTTCTCATAGCTTTTACAGTATTACCATATGGCATGTGTGTTACCATATATGTTTACTTCTTTGTTAGTAACATTTTCTTTCCTTAGAATGTAAGCTGTGACAACAGGGATATATTCTAACTGCCTAGATGAATTAAGAGTAGCTGCTAAATATTTATTTACTGGCATAATTTATCAGTAATGGTTATGAAGAGGTATCAAATATTTTGAGAGCTGATAGCACACACATTTGACCTAGTCACAGAAGTGGGATCGGCAAAAGTGAGTCTTTAGCTAAATACTAAACAATGAGCTACCGAGAAGAGTGAACTCCCCAAATATTAACAATATGGTTAGCATGACTTAAGTGGAAAAACCTACCTTGCAAGTAAAGGACTGGACAAAAGTCTTAAATGGAAAAAGTCTAAGTGGTTGGAGCTTAAAGAGGGAAAGGAGCGAGAAGACATGATGAGATTGTACAGGATCACTAAGGAGATCACAGTTGGGGATTTATTTCTAACAGACATATGGAGCCACTGAAGATGGAAGTTGCACGAACTATATGTATATTTATGTTGGTGTCTGTGTGTGTGCTTGTGTGCATACATGCTTTAGCACTATTGGGACTGAAGCAGATGTGCTAAAGAGAGAAAATTAATGCTGTACTCATCAAGTAATCTCTGTGAGCAGTGGTGCTAGAAGACCCATGGGTCCACTGTCTTCTCTATCCTCCCCTTTCTCACTGCACGAGTTGGCACACCTTATCCTCTTCTCCCAACTGGGAAATGAAAGCTCTGCCCCTGCTGTCATGGCCACTTCTCTGCATGACCCTTGATCCACTCCTAGCCCTTTCCCAGAGCTTTAATCAATTGAGATGTTTACTTCAACCATGCAATTATGGTCCAAGGTGATGATAAAGGGAGTAGAAGCCATGCCTTTGTTCAAGTTGATGTCCACTGTTGCTAGCACATTAGAGATGTACATGAATGCTTGCTGAATACACAACACACTGAATTAATGTCGACAATGTTCTTCTCACTGCTGTTCAGTATACACCAGAGAGCTGAGGCTTCTTCTGTGTAGCCCAAGTACATAAGCAGCTGATCAAGCCATCAATTAGACAGTTGGATGTAGATTTAAATTTCGCACATACAAGTAGCTCAAAAGTAAATTGTAGACTAATGCTGTGTCAGGAAGAAACTGTACACTTAATTCTCAATACAGTTCATTGGATGAAAATACAATTCAGTGAATTCAAATAGGAACTCATTAATTAAAGAGCACTTCAAATACCCAAAGTAATCTAAGTAGTTTCCCCTGAAACTCTCATTTCCAGAAATGCTGAATCATCAAATTCAATTACAGCTGTACAATAAAGAATTCTGGCCACTAAAGATTCCCAATAACCTACACTAATCCTCACTGACTGTGCAGCATGTCCTGTACCTTTACACACTTGTGTATATACACACTAATGTATCTAGAAGCACATATACATAAGCATACACATGTGCACACATACACTCATTCAATACTATTATAAAAATTATAAAACAATTCATAGAAAAAGTTCTTAGATGTGACATTTGCTTTATGTTTTTTTAACTGTATATGCTTTATGATTATAATCAAAAGTTAAATAGCATCATATAACTACTTTTCTAGCCTTCATTCTAACTATTCAGTTTTTCTGAAGCCATAGAATTTTAAAAGGATCCCCTCTCACACAAATTGTAAACAGAATATAATAATTCAAACAAAGCCCACAGAATCTGCTACCATCAAACAGTTAAAGAAGTCATAAAATTTGGCTATGTTCTAACAATGCTTTACAAAGGTTAAACATAAGAGTAGCTTTAAAAGTAGTGCTCTGGGAAAGAAATAGGAACAGTGCTTTCTGTCTGTAAAATTATAATACCTATTAAAATTATTTTGTTATATTTAACACAGTGTAAGAAAAGCAAGGCTTGACTAAAAAGATAATTTGGTTGATAGTTCATTTTATGTAGAATGAAACAAATAGTGACTTAAAACTAGCCAAAAAATCTGATTTATAAAGGATACCATAATAAATCTCAACACAAAATACAGAAATAAAGAGAAACAATTTTCTCATAATTTTAAAATGTTATGTATAACTATGCTTATGTAGTGTACTTAAATATAGCCTTAAATTTGTATTCAATGTTTACTTCAAATAACACTTTTCTCCATAAAAATACATGAAAAACAATTGTGGAGGGAAGTGGAGAGTTATCTGTACATAAAACACAGAAGCAAAAAATATAACTAATAAGCTAATTTGAAAGAAAGTCTATGCTACTAGTGCAGAGATTGTATCAAATACCTGGCTCAATGTCTATAAACAAATTAGATTCCCTTTGTTTTCTCCATCTTTTCCGTCAAATACTGTTGAATAATCCTCCTATAATTACATGCAAACCTCCAGATATTTGTATCATTGTCAATTTTAAGAAAGCACTCTTCATGAAAATCCAATTTAATATATTTAGAATATTGTTATTGTTTACTCCAAAATATAATATAGTGACTTACCTGAGAAATTGTTGAGTATTTGGTAGTTCAAATAATTCAAGTTACCACATTCTTCATTATTCTGCACAATCCAGTTCTGTTGCCTGGCTGGGGTACCTTATATTTGCAATATTATACTAACAGGCCACATGGCAATATTGAATACATTTATAAAATTGAGTATGGTGCTATATTCTACAGACATGAATACTCTTTCAATTCTATGAAGTCCCATGCTTGTAACCATATCAAGGATTTCCAAATTTTAAAAATCAGGTTCTAAATTGTAGTTTGTAAGGCAATAAAGAATTAGACTCATGTAGTCAGAAGTAGTGAAATAAAGGTTAATATGCAGTATCAGTGGACCACAATATTCCATAACACAATAAGAATTTCATGTCAGAGCACTGCAGGAAGTGTCTGAGGCAGAATCCCATGGTTGCGCATTTCTTCACCAACATGAATGTCCACATGTGTCAGCGCCACACCTCCCACTCGTGGTACATGAGTGCCTGTGGTCTTTTCTCCTGACAGGCTCGAGACGGAACAGGGAAGACCAAGGTTGGTGTGCACCCATTTCTTCTTGAAACATCTTTGCAGGTTTCCAAAAAAAAGATATTCTTTAGTAGTACCCAATGAACACGGTCTTCTTTTTTCCTTTCTTTGTATGAGAAAAAAAATGTATATAAGGAAAATCAAAAACAAACATCACTGGTATATTTATGAAATATTTCCACACAGCATTCATTCTAGAGACAGATGGAGAAATGGAGAATTATAAACGTTTTTGATCAAGAAACATTAGATTTTTCAGGATCCTATGTGCATTCCTTAAAAATCCCACAAATAAATGTTTGTGCATGGAAAAATAGAGATATTTTGAATACTAAAATTCTTTATTCAACAACACAGAAATTCACAAAAACAATTTTACTGGGCAAATTGAAGTGATTTTTTAAAGTTTTTTTTTTTGTTGTTTTTTTACAGTTTTGTACATGCCCCATAAGTGATTTTCTTCAATAAATACACTGTTTTCCAAAACGGCTTTTTAAATAACTGCACAAGCATACATACACCGTACACAAATTTCTATTAAAAAATTTAATAGATAACTGCACAGTTCAGAATAGGAAACACTGTGGAAAGAGTACATTTTGTGGCCCATGTTCCGGAAATATCTCTATTTTGCGATTGTGAAAATGGAATCTCTCTCAACGCAGTAGTTGTCTTTTATTCACTAGGAATACAGATCTCAGTGTGAAGTGCCAAATTCAATAAAAACAAAATCCGAAACATTTAGCTGTTACATGGAAACCAACTGTTTGATATCACTGTGAATTTAACCATGATCAAAGACCCACTACAGCTTTCTGCTGAATGTATTTGAGCCTGAATGGTGTGCTCATTTAACTGCTTTCCTTCCTTCATTATTTGATTACAGACACTAACAGTTTAAAGACTTTATTCACTTTAGCATTAATTGCACAACTTACATGCCAGGGGTTCTCAATGGAAGGAAATATTTCTTTCAATGATTATTTAGTATTAATTCACAATAAACCCATCATCTCCTGCTCTCTGTAGATGTGTTCGGAAGAAAGAAGTTGAGTACTGGAAATTAAGCAAGAGGAGACATTTTTATTTTGCTTACACTAGAGGAAGACCATTAGATTTTTCTTGCCCAAAGATGGATCCCTTAGTGCTTTGTGGGTGTGCCTCTGTTTCTACACAGACAGGTAGTGTCCAAGAGAAAGGTTCTTTGGCCTGAAGGGTTAGAAAGAGATCGACTTACTAATGATAAGTTTTGATGTAGTGTGCTTGGTGGCAGCTGCAAAGGACAAGTTCCCATCACATGACGCAATGACACCCCAAGGATTTTCCGTGGTTGTCCCACTTGCCGCCGCTAGAGCATCTCCTCAAGACCAGCCCCTCAGCGTGTGGACCCCTCTTATCAAGTATTTCAATTTATCTATGGATACTTAGGGTGTGCAAATGGCCCACACAATCTACATCTTGATCACTATTTTCAGACTTCTCTTGATACTGAATATGAAACATACAGAGAGGAATTTTTTTAAAAAGTTACATTCCATTGGTGTTTTAGAATACTGAAAAATGTCCCCTTTCAAACCATTACCCTAAAGTTATAATGATTTATCTACAAATTCTGAATGTACAGGCACATAGGGAAGAAAACAAGAGTCCAGAAGGATAATGTCTTCTTTAAACATTGCCAATGAGAATTTTATGTGTATACTTTATATTATATAGTTTAACCAAAAGCATAAAAAGTGGGTGGCATAAAAGAACAATATCAAGAATAAAAAACATTAAGGAATTTTTAAAAAGCTATGCTGTTCATTTCAGTAATCAACAGGTTTTCTTTCATTAAAAAAGAGTTGACATGAAAAACCCCACACTTTACAATATACAGGTTCATTAGTTTCTTTAAAAATCAAACAAACAAAAACACATCAACACATGCAACTCCAGAATGTATTTCAGATGGTCAGTCCATGGCTATGTGATCTTTATGATACTGTCAGTCTCCCATGCCTGAATAGAATTGTGTTTCATTTTTATAATAATCATCATTTTACAGAAAGCAAGGCAACCTTCCCATTCAAGTGTGAAAGTAGGTTTTCATTTATAATTAGTTGGCTAAATGGTAAACAAATAATGTAACATAAAATAAAAATGAATCAAGAAAGAACACAAGTAGTTCTCATTGGTCCTACAGCAGAAAGATAAATTTTAACTAGAAATACTCAGGTACATAGACATCAAGTAGAAAGCAATTTCAAATTTAATGTACAGTACATTTGCGCTTTTGGTGATTTAATTCCCTTCTCTAAACATAGACAAGTGTGATACATGACGGACGCTCTCCAGAAAGACTGTTGGATCACCACAGCAGACTGTGGCTTGTTGCACAAGGCCAGGCACGTCACACTTGTCTTGCATACTGGCATCTGCACACACCTTGTTCTCCTTGCCCTGGATTCTAGTGGAAATGCTATTTCTACTTTTAAACTCTTATCTGCTAAATCATTTTCCATTGAAAACTACAGCTGTATTTTTTTTTTTAATATTTGCTTGCTAGGCTTTTCAAAACGTTATACCTGAAACATTTCACTGCTCTCTCACTCTGTGATGAGTTATGATTCTTCTCCAGACCCATTGTGCTAACCCATTTCGACAGGTTCCTGGGTGCAGTGGGTTCCAACAACCAGCTGGTGGCAAGGAGGATGGGGGTTATAGTAACATGACAACTGTGATGGTCAATGTGTTTTCACTAAAATATGTTTTATTCCAGAAACTGAAAACTCTTGCTATAGCCTAGCCAAAACGACATCAAATTAACATAGTGTTTGTTCTAATGGAATAACACTAAGAATCTTTTCTTAAGAAAACCAAAGCCTACTAGAAAAGGTGGCCCAGGTTCTATGAAGCATTGCTCCCTCTGTGTGGAGGCAGGAAAGGAGCTGTTGTGCATTTATGAAACTGTAGGTTGGGGCCCTGCCTTATGGGAAACAAAAGCAATGAGCTAGAAAAGTAGAACGAGGACACATGGAACATTCTAGGGAAGACCACATATCCAATTGGGAGACTAGGAGGAAGGAAGATACAAAGAGACAAAATGCCTCACTTTGATGAATATGTTTAATTTTTTAACTTAAAAATATACCCAGCCCGGCCTAAAGACAGGCCTCACTGTATTCAAGTATTAAATCTACCCATTTAATATCATACATAGAATTAAAACATTTGGATACTCTTATTTTAAATCTTTTCTACCCCCCCAAAAAAAAGAAATCAATAACAAGGAAATAAAAAACTCACACAGCCCATGTTTGGCTGGGAATAAAAAAATTCAGCAATGGATTTCTTACCCTAAGATCTGATACCTGTGTTGTTTAGTCTAGAAAACATGGTTTGTTTTAATAAAAAAAATTATACAACTGATTCTGCATTTTCCAACTACTCTGAGTACTCCGCCTTACAGTGGAACCCAAGTCAGGTCAACTACACTAAGTATCTGGGAGGAACACCCTTCTGTACAGCTGTCTGTAAGCAATGCAAGTGCATAACCACTACTCTAATACAGTGCTCAAAGATTTAAGTGAAACTTTCATAACATCTTTCCCTCTTAGAACCACACAACTGGAGGTAATTGTTGGACATATAGTTATCTTTTTGTCTTCTAAAATTTGACATCAAGTTTCCAGGAAAAGATGGGCGGCTGAACAGTGCCAGCACAGCTGCAGCTGCTTCTAGAAACAACTGGCAAAAAATATTTAAAGCTAAAATTTATTGCTCCAGATTTGACTTGCAGAACCATACTGTTGTGTATACACTGTTAATCTCCATAGATGCTCAGACGTGATTGTCTCCTTGTGTCTAAACACACAAAATACAAGCTGCTATCTGTACAGTTTACAGTACTGAAACACATATATTTGAAAATGAAGTATAGATATGTACTTTGCGAAGATACATGATTTTACAGCAGGGGTTTACCCAAACTTATTTTTTTTTTACAGCCACTTTCAAAATAGACAACAACTTCACTAGAATAGCTAAATTACATCAAAGAATCAGTGTATTGAAAGGAAGTAGACTGGCCGATTCCCCAAGCTCCCAGATTATTTTTGTCTTTTTTTCTTTTCTTTTCCATTTTTTTTTTGAAGAAACCCCTATACATAAAATGAAAATAATTTCTGGATATTTTCTTCAATGGTGAACTAAGCAGTTTCTTAAAACAAGACATTAGTTTGCCCTTCATTTCCAAATGCCTTGAAAATAAGATCTACTACTGCTTTAAAAGAACCATCGGAATGCTTCAGCGCTGGGAACAGGTGTTCTCTATAAAAAAAGAGCAAGAAAAGAAGTTAAGCTTTCCTTCTATGCCAATGTAAAATCAGATTTTTCTCCTTTATACTTCAGCAATAGTTTTAGTAATACACAACATGACAACTTCTATGTTTCAATGTCTAATGAAAATACTCAACCTTCAAACATTATGAAAATTAGAATATTATAATTAATGCCATTTGAATATAATAATTAAAAAATACTAGCCTTCAAAATACAGGAAACACAACCTAGTACAATAATCACAATACAGGGAGGGTGTTAGCTTCTAATCAACAAGGGAAAGACGGACCAGCACATACTCTGAAATCTGTCTGCTGACGTGGCACCTAGGTCACTTGGAGTGAGCTCTCTTGATGTCAGGGTAACACACACGTAGATAGCACAATTTCACCATGCAACAGGAAAGGATTCTCTTTCGCTAGCTCCCGCTCTACATCAATCACTTGCAGGACAGATCTTCATGTATTTGGTTGTCTACTCGAAAGCACATAACCGGTGCTGCACATTGCTCCTTACTGTGAGACGGATCTCAGTTAAAGTGACTGCCATGAAGTACTCTGCCCTTAACTATGCTGACAAATATGTGATCAAAAAACTATGCTTAAGTTTGCCCAGCTTTAAGTACAAAAATCATAAAATACGCACACATGTGAAAGCTCTAGAAGGCTGATGAAAGAATTCAGTGAAGAAACGGCTTTATCCTAAGGAATTTGTTTCATGACAGAATAACAATAAATATCTCATCAATACTCCTGACGCACTTGCTGGTTACTATAAATGCTAAACATCTCCTTAAATCTAAAGGGAATGATACTAATACAACATAACCATCTTAAAGTGAGCCTAGATTTTCAATAAATTAATAGATATGAAGCAAACTGATACTAACCAATGATACTCAGTAGAGCACAACATTTTTAGCATAACAGTACTAGAAAGATATTCCAAAGGAGAAAAGCATCACACAATCCTTGTAACAACAAGTTTATCTCACTTTGAACTTGGTTTTTGTCCGATGAGTGGAAGTTAAGCTTCTATTTTTATATTCATTAATATTCCAATAATTCCCTATATTTTTCTTTAAACTGGCTCTTTCTATTGTACTGCATGTGTTCTAACAGTGTATAAAATATTCAGGTGATTACTGAAGGCATATATGAAAAAACAAACCAAGAGTATATTTTCCTAAAGAGAGAAATTAAAGTTGATTGTATTCCTTAGAGCAATCTAACAAGTTCATGTAGATTGAAAGAGAATTGTTAAATATGTATGTTGGGCATGGTTGCAGATGCCTGTAATCCCAGCACTTGGGGAGGCTGAGTCATGAGGATCACAAACTGGAGCCTCGACCGCACAACTTATCAGCTTAGTGAGGTGCATCTCCAAATAAAAAGGGCTCAGGATCCAGCTTAGTCAAAGGCCCTGAAGTGAAACCCTGGTACTGCAAATAAATCGATGTGAGACTACAATTCATACATTAAGTCAATGTTGCTAAATATTGAATAAGTACATGAAAATTTATGAATATATTTAAATACACACATGCACTTGTAAATATACCTTGTTAATAACATTTGAATTTCATAATTTGGGAAACAGATGCAAAACTATCAGAATGCTGTATCTCACTGTGGAGTTGCTTTTCCTTACTTCCTCACCCTGGAATCTCTCCTGGTGTAATAATGCCACAGAAAAACAAAGAGTACTAATGGGCTGAGAGGTCAACTCAAAATGTAGATGAATAAAATAATCAATTGGGAAAAGAAACCTGGTGTTCACTATCACTCCATAAAAGTTTTTCAAAACTGTCCATGCTACTCACAATGAATTTCAAACTGAATGGGCTAAAAATAAGTCAATATGCTACAATTAATCCAAGCTAAGTTTGCAGATCAGTGTAGACCAAAATTTCACCTGGTAAGTGTTTTCCAAAATACAAGTTCTGCTGCTCTCATAAAGGTTGTACTTCTTTTGTTATTATTTTACTCTTCATCTCTACAACTTAACCTGATTTCTTCTTTCCAGTCCACTACATGTATGTGGAACTCCCATCACTGGACTTGATAGAGATAAACACCTCTTACTACTTTCCACAAGTAACTTCTGTATAATAAATGTAGTTCATATAGCCTGATTACATAATCAATATTAAAGGAACTCTATAAAATGATAAAAAATGTCATCCTAATACCCATCCTTCACACACAAACACACATGCAGTAAATGAAAATCTCAAAGTTTACACCAGCTGCTAACTTGCACGGCTAATGCCAAATCAGAATAAATTTTATATAAGTATGCATATTTGTATAAACATAGTGATTTTCAACAAGAAAAATTAGATCCAAGTATATCCGTGCAATTATAGATCTCTGGTTACAGATTCACATATGAAAAATAAACATGTGCATACATATTCATATATATATATACATATATATTATATACATTGTGTGTATATGTATGACACAAGAGTGCTAAATTAGTCTCCAATGCCAATTGGAAACAAGCTTATAAATATATACTTATGTAATCTCATATCATGATAAACAGATATGCATATAAAGATAAACTGAAAAACTATAAGGAAGTCATTTTTAATATGAGACAAAGTCCTTGTCTTAGATATACTTTTAATGTTTTCTAATTTTTTTGTTCTTCCTATGTCCCTTATTATCTCAATATTTATATGTAATATTTTGAAAATGGAAGCTTATAAAATGCTACCTATGGTCAAAGGTCATTTTTGAGGGCTGGCCTGATAGTTCAGTGGACTAAAGTGCCTTCTTAGGCAGAGTGCAGCGGCAAGGGTTCAATCCTCCCAACACGCTGAGCTGGCCCTGCCCCTGGGGTGCCCTGAGACAGTGATTGAGACTGGGTGGGGTACACCTGTAATCCCAGCGCTTGGGAGACTGATAACGGGAGGCTCACTACAAGTCTGATTACGTAGTGAGACTCTGTAGACTCTGTCCTAAAATACAGGAAAAAGGGAAAAAAAAAAAAAAAGGTCATTTTTGAGAGGAAAAAGATGCACACTTTAGTGCTTACCAGCACTAAAAATTAAACAATGTCAAGGCATGAGAAATACATAGGTCTTCTCTGTTCTTATGCTCTGGTGTGAACCTATATCACAGCAGTGCTATCTTGTAAGACGCTTGTGCATTGTGGGACATTAGGGCAAGGCCACCGAGCAAGCATCCCCTGGATGGAAACATTCAAGCAACTCACTGCAACACATGTAAGCAGGAAAGTCGTAGAACACATTTTTTTTTCTTCCCTTATATGAGGATCTCTGAGGTCATGAAATATAAAATGATTAGTTGAGAATTCCCCTAAAATATGTGAGAAAAATTAGAAAAGCTACTGATGCATTAATTGGAGCAAATTATCAAAGTACTCACCAGAAATTTGTAATAAAATTTCTGTAAGTTTTCTCTTGGGGCTGAAAAAAATAATGCTCTTTCATGTCGTAGGGACTGCAGGCAAGCACTATGTATCTAACCTCCTGCCAGATTTCCAGTAAAGTCACAAGACAGGTACTGTGGCCAGGGCTGAGTTCTTTATTGCCTAGCAGGGTAAAGCCACGGTTTTCCTAGGTGAAGAATTGGCTGAATGACAGGTTTCTGACAAGTCTACAAATTTGGGCACACATCTTTACTAATTCGCTCCACTAATGAGGGCCTCTTTGGAAGAGGATTATCCTAAAGGGTTTGGGGTTCAGCTCACCAAGGCAGGGTATCAGATGCCCTCAGTGGTTTCCTCAGGTTATAAACAGTTGGAGTCCCAGCTGGGGAACTGCACTCTTGATGAGATTACAGTGACTTTCTGGCTCTCAGGGGACAGTTATCCTGAGTGACAGGACAGCCAGATTCCCCTAGAGGCAGAGGGGGATGGGATGGAGGTTAAACATAAAAGAGTCTGTGGAACTCAGGCCCTAGGGGCGAGATCCACAGCACCTTCTGTTCCCAGGAGGCCTTCCACCTCTCCCCTATGGTGCTATTTTTAAGGCAAGGAATTCGCTCCATGAAATAGTACTATCCAAGCCCAAGTGCACTGCTATCTACTGAAAACACACAAGAATTATCGTATCTGTCAAAAACATTTCAGTTAGATTTCTGTTAAATCAGCAATGGAGAAATAATCAGCCAGACTAAAATAATTAAGGACCCCAAAAGCTACCATGATAAAAAAGCTAAAAATGCTTCTCTTTTAGGTTCCTGCTGAGAAACCATACGGACGGTGTATCTTCAGGTTAAGTACCCATCTACTTAGCAATCCCCATTTGGTCCTGGGCGTAATCAATTTTACCTGAGCAATGGTGCTTGTAATCCCATTGGCTGATCATAGTTTTGTCCCACCTCACATCCACGTAAGAGTTCCCATTCTCTCCACCTTAGCTCCGCATGACTTCACACTATAAAATTCCCTGGAAGAGACAACTTCCCCGGGCAACCCACTCGGGTCCCCTTTCTGTCCCTCTCCGACAGAAGCTTTTCTTTCCAATAAAGTTTTACCCTCAAAAAAACCCCAAAAGTTTAGCAATAATAATAATAATAACAATAACAACAATACTCTCAGCTCCTGACCATTCACTTGGAGAAGCAACATGCAAATACGAGAGTATTCACAATGTTACTCAGGAAACTTAACAGCTTTAAATGAAGTTCGACCTGAGGTTTCAAGGAGCAAATTAAAGAGAAGCCTCACTGCTGATGATGTTTACCTCCAAATAGATAAAGTTTAAATTGAGAAAATGACTATAACATTAGACATTTCCATAAAGTTCAATATAACCTTTCCAGTGACTGTCTGTCTCTTGTATTTTGTTTTCATTCTATTTTGAGGCAAGATAGGAGTGGCTACACTTAAGCATACACTTCTAACCCAACTCTTCCAGTGATTCATCAAGGCCTCTGGGGTCCTTCTAGAAAACAGGCCAGCTGTGATACCGAGTTTTATAAGTGAAAGGTAACAGCGGGAACCATTGTTCTTACAATAATTAAAACATAATGTCTTCCCTTCCTGTTTACCCTTACAGAAATTCAACTCATTGAGTCATCTTCTGATTCCTATATAATGATGTGAAGGCAGATTTTTTTTCCCAACCCAAATTAAAACAATTTCAAGCCATAGTTAACAATACAGCCTAGCATAAGACCTTTTGAGCTAATATTTTCACTGTGAGGAATTCTACCCAAGTCCTGGACCCCTAAGCATGCAGGACCTTGCAATTGGAAACTCTCACTGTATTTGAATTTTCTTCTTTATGCTAGAATTTGAAGACTTTAATAAATCATGAAAATATTTAGAAACCAAAAAGGACATTATGTTCTGATTAGCTGAAGAATCAGGAGACCTCCACCTAATCTCACTAGGAAATCACAGCAGTAGAAAACCAAGGGAGTCACCAAGTGCTCTGGGTTAGAAGTATCTGAGAAGCTACTGGAAACATGTATTTAAATTCAGTCACAGAAATCGCTAATGTCACAATCATGAGCCCAATTTGGGGGACAAAGAAATATTGTTAATAAATATGGCGGATGAGAATAACAGGTCCCATTGTTTTCTGTAGCTATTCAATTCAGTGTATTTTGTAGCTACTTATAAGGCTTTCAAGATTTAGGATTTGGGGAATGAAAAGAAAGCAAAAATTCCTAGTAGTACGCAAACTGTTTTGTTTCTTAATTTCTTAATTTAGCTTTTTTTAAGAAAATGCTACAATATTACATAGATAATCTGATTTGATTTCAGAACCTCCTTGGGGACATAATTTATTGTGTTACACACATAATATTGTATGAGTACATACACTAGTACACATGAATACAAATATTTGAATAACTGACAATTGTGGTATACAGTAAAACATAGTGAAGATGAGATGCCCCCAAAATGCTCCTACATCTCGCTTTTAAATAATATATTATAAAAACCATAGTCTACTTATTTAGCATAGGTAAGTACAAATGAAATATTAACTTGTGATAAATGGTCATCACCCAGCCCAATAATTTGTTATTATAAACTGAAAGCAACTTTAACAGTACTACCTCATTTGAAAATACTCAAACATAAATATACATACTTTCTACTTTTTAAACTATACCTTTTCTTCTGCTATGCTGTAATACACCTGTATCATGTATGATATATATGTATAAACACAAAGACATATGAATGTATGTATCAGATTCAATTTTCTCACTATGCAGATAGTTTTATGTTTCTGGTATGATCAAAGCTTTTTGGTTGTTTTCCAGATGTAAGTTAAAGACCATAATATTACCACTACCTGGACTACTGGACCCTTCTCTTTAGTACTTAATGAGTGATGTTTATGACTCAGTCTATGGATTCTATAAATATTATAAGGGAACATTCCAGGGTTCAGGTTTGCAAGTTAACATTTGTGGCCAGCGTTCCTCTGATAAATGGTAAAGAAGTAGCGACGGCCTTTCCACCACTGCTGATGCTCTGCCTCTGCTCCTCCTCCTGCCATGTGAGTCTCCCTTCCTCTCACTCCTCCACCCTCTCTGCATCACCCCTACACCATGCTGCTAGACTGTGAACCCATCTAACTGGTCAAAAGAATGACTCATTCATAAATCATGTTGTAAAAACTCTTAGCTACTGGTAGGGAAGCAACTGCCGAAGACACACTAATGTCAGGACCTAGAAAAAAGGACTGGTTCTATCATGCCGGCCCCACCTCTGGAGCGCTCTGAGATAGCAGTTGAGACTGGGCGTGGTGGCGCACGCCCGTAATCCTGGCTCTTGGGAGGTTGTAAACAGGCAGATCACTACGAGTCTGATTTACTAGTGAGACCCTTCCCTAAAATACAAAAAAAAAAAGAAAAAGAAAAAGAAAAAGAAAAAGAAAAAGAAAAAGAAAAAAGGACTGGTCAGGGGCCAGGGAGATGACTCTGTAGGATAAGCACTTCCCTGGCAAATGCAACGGTCTGAGTTCAATCCCTGGTTCGTAAAACAAAACAAAACAAAAAAGACTGGTCAATCCCATGACTCTCTGGTCTAGGGGTAACAAAAAAACCTCACCATTTTTGCTGCTAGTATCAAATTGAACAGTTTTCTTCAGGCAAATCTCTGGATTAATGTTATGTATAATTACTTTTCCATTAAAGCTGATGAAAAAATACTTCAAACAGCATCATTCAAACAAACAGTTTGCACTTAAAAATCCTTTGGGCATAAAAAGAAAACTATATTATCATGGCACATTGGTGAGCAGAAAGAGAAAAGTTCTCAATGATTTACACATTTAAAATGTGTTTTTTAAAAAGGATTTTATATAATATCTTAACTCCATGTATGAGAGGGATATAGAAGGAAAAGTAAACTATGAATTTAAAAATAAAAATACATTTAAGAAAAGTTATGTGACTTTCTCCAAAATGACTGAACATCTTTTATTCACATGTTTACTTTTATATTTCATGTGCACATCCATATATATAAACATATTTGGTAATAGAACCTGAATATATGTATATAATATATATAGTGTATATATGTGATTGTATTACATACACAAAAGGTTAATAACCTAATCATGCCTCACAATCACTCTTGTAATTCCTAATTAGTGCAAAGATACCTCTACATGAGATCACTGCTAATTAGCTGTTGAAAAATAAGAAAAAATTATTTGATAATTTTAGAAATTTTGGTTACAGTCAGTGGAACTCATCAATTTTATTGATGTTTTGTTGCAAGAAGAAATATTCTTCTAAAATTCAAGGAAATGAAAGGGAAATTAAAGCACTATTAAGAGGTAGTGTCTAACCTGTCAGAGTGATGGGTTGCAGGTGTCTCATTTTACCATAATAAAGTACAACAGTCACACCTATAATCCATAAACACCTGAAGTTATGGTATTCTTCTTTAATGCAGGTTTGGAATTGGAGAAATATTTACTATATAAAAGTCAAAAACTAATTGAGTAGTAGTCTAGTTTTGTTCAGAATCTTTTCTGATAAACATTCAACAGCTGAGACCTAACCTAGAAACCCCTGCATGTTTTATGTTCACTAACATGGTTAGAAGAACTTAGAGGACATTGATTCCAAACTTCCATCAATTAATTAGATGTTATCATTCAAACAATGTCATAGGTTAAAACTACGCTTCTAAAAATAGCAAGTATCTTTACAGTCAGTCTTTCTCTAATTTTTTTTTCTTCATTTTCTCATTCCTTTTCTCAGCTGGTAACCAGAAAGAAGAAGGCTTTCAATGTCTACAAACTAAAAAGGTGATTCTTGGCGATCAAACTTCCACCTCTCAGAAATGCTCCCACTCACAGAGGTGCTGACTTTGATTTTTTGTTCTTGCTCTTTAACATTCTTTGAAATAGTAAAATCTAAAGTCAACCATTAATTTCACTTATCAAAATTTTTACACGTCTTTGCTCTACAGAAGTATACTTTGGTGTATCTATTCTCATGAAGACATTAGACACTATTAATCTTTCTCCTCTCTCACAATATGAACACACCATGTGCCAGAACAAATCTTCAAGTGTTAGATACTAAATTCTCTGCAGGAAAGTAGCATGAGCTATTTATTTGTCTGTACACCCAAGAACTCCATCTTGGTTCCACCACAGTCACATTCACATAATTAATTCTCAAAGCACATTTTCAACCTGCACAGGATTTTTTAAAAATGTGATGATTCATAGTCATCAACATTCTTCTAGAATCCTTTCTATATGTTCAAATTTTGTATTTCTCTGGAAATTGTCTTATAGCCACTTAAAGTTACAGTAGTATGTTCGAATAGCTTGTTGTTTATAAATGCTGGGCAGACTTTAGACACACATCATAAATGCTGAGCACTAGTTATCTAATATTGGTCTTTCTATGTTTCTAACTGTAGACTTGTGAGTTACTCTTAAACAGAAATTTAAACAAAGAAAAAAAAATAGTGAATTTTCCTCAAATTAGTTTTGCCACTATAGTAAACGAAAGGAAGCAATACCCAGTGATTCTGGTAAGCCTCACCCAAAACTAATAAGTATACCATGAATCTGAGGTGCTACTACCATTCACTTCATATATAAATCAGACTCAAGACTGTTCCTTTCCCTCCTTCCCTCCTGGTATCCTGCCTTCCTTGTCTGTTCCAACACAGTTCATTCTCTGACTCACATAAAACAAACTTTCCAAGTGGTCTGTAAAATATGCCTGAAAATACAACTAAGCAGTACCACATCACAGTACCACAGGAGGCAGCGAAGGGAGAGATCATAAAAATGTGTTTTTGTCTGTTTTGTTTTGCTTTAAAGCGGGGTCTCATTCTTCAGGTCAGGCTGATCTTGAATGCACTTGTAACTCAGGCTGGCCTTCAACTCACTGTGATCCTTCTGCCTCTGCCTCCTGAGTACACAGGTGTGCACCACTGCGCCCATTTCTAAGGCTTTTAAATGGGTATGAGATTGCTTTTCTTAAAGAAAAAAAAATACATCAATTAAATCATTCTAAATGTGTCCATTTTTTGGATTGGGAGTTGAAAAATATGAATATGGAATAAGTACTTAAAATTTGGATAAAGACCTATAATAGGAAAATTACAAATGTACTATAAAAGGTAGGTAGGAATAAAGAAAGCAGAGGGCTCCTCAAACTAGGTCCATAGGTATATGAGTATATGTATATGTGTATATAGGTATTCACAGCATTTGAAAGTCTTAAAGACAGTAGATATTGCCTAAAGCTTTGCTTAGTTGAATTTAGTTTATCAAGAATTTGCTATCTTCTTACTAACACCATGCACTTATGAGTATACTGTATGACTATAGACCTGCTTAGAAGTAGACATTATTTATAGGTATACTTTTAAATGCTACTCCTTATCATGTTAACAACATCCAAATTTCTTTCTTCACCATACCCAACAGCTAGAGACACATTTTACACAGCAGCTCAGTACCCGCAAATACACATCATGGAAAAGCTCTGCAACACCACACGACCCTAACATCCTTCACTCCACCTCCTGAGAACTGTTGTAGGCAGCCAACACATTGGGCTCACGGAACCCACAGACTGTCCACTGTGGGT
>PVKA01014497.1:0-43846 GCA_004027165.1 Ctenomys sociabilis
CTCTTTTTTTTTTTTTTAATCAATGTCTTCTTTAGAAAGATTTATTAATTTTTTTGCTACAGAGTTTTCTTCAGATTGGGTTTCCTCCATAGCTTTCTGCATTTGATTCTTTACTTCAGATGCTATGAATTCAGAGATTTATTTTATTTCAGATACAAATTCTGCTCAAAGTTCTTCTGTACCTTTCTGCTGTTGCTTATTTACTTCCAAAGCTATTAATTTTTACATTTCAGCTGAGGCAGTATTCTCTGTACTTGTTCTGGGTGGGCATTGGATTTCTTCCATATGTGTCTGTATTTGATTCTTTACTTCAGATGTTATGTATTCAGAGATTTCTTTTTTTATTCCAGAAACTGATTCTGCTCTGAGTTCCTCTGTATCTTTCTGCTGCTGTTTCTTTACTTCCGATGCTATTTATTCCAATGCTGAAAATATACATTTCAGCTGAGCTATTGTCCTCTGCACTTGTTGTGGGAGGGCTCGAGACCTGAGATTGCATTTTGCTCCTTGTTTTTATCATTTCTAGCTGCAGAGTTTCATCCCAGGCCAGTATGCCAGGCCTGGGCTGAGCCTGAAGGCATATGGGGAGGGACAGGAGAGTTCAGAAAGTCTCCCACACACTCACTGGGCCTGGACTTGGGCAGGCCTGCAGGGCTCCCAAGGGGGTGGTGGATGTTCTCACTCACAGGGTGGGCTGTGCTGGGTCTGGTGGGGCAGGGAAAGGTCTCAGTCTGGTGAGCGCAGGCAGCGCAGAAGCTCTGCCGCACACTCGCAGGGCCTCTTTCTGTTTTTTGTGTATAAGTTTGATTGAATCTTTTGTACTATTCTCAGAGGATCTGGGTTTTTGTTTTTCCCATTTGTATGGCTCAGCCACTCCTAAAGAATGTTCAGCCAGTTTCCTCATTGCCCCCTTTTACATTGCAGCGGAGAACATTCCTCCTAGCAGTGTCCTCCAGATGAGTATGCTCCTTAGTTCTATCTTTGCCCAATAGTTACTTGAGAAGTTTTGAATACTTTCCATCTCCATTGTCTTGTTCATGGTGTACTCATGAACATATTGACTTGTCTATTAAATATAATAGATTTTTAATGCTGGTTGATTTTAATAAGAATTAAATAATTTTTGCATTAATAAGAATTTTCAAGTGGATGATGAGAAACAGAAAGGAATATAAAAGTTTAGGTAACTTTTGTTTTCTGTAGGTCTCAGTTTCCAAATCTTTTGAGTGCTTTTAACTGTTCCATGCTCTCAAGGTTTGAGATGATACATACAAAATACAGAACACGGGTCCCAGCACTGAAAACCCTTTGATAATGTTGGCCACAACTATTACTATTGTAAATCCTATTGTCTTTTTCACTAGTGGCCTCATATTCTATTTTCTTTCAAAGATAAATTGTATTGAAAATTACTCTATCAAGTTTGTCTTTATTAATGCACAATACACATTCCAATTTTCATTATATCTCCTACCTTCCAGCAAGTTCTGCATTCTTTTCCATACACCTTTTTGGAGCTTAAGGACTCATGCTCCTAGCTTACCTACTTTGGGTCGCTGTGGCATAGATTGTTATTTTTTATCTAATAGGGACAGCTTTGATTTTATGAAAAGATTCTTCCTCTAATGGAGGAAAAAAATGAAACTATTGATTAGGCAATGATAAAGTAAGTTTTTCTTTCTTGTTTTTAAAGCAAAGCAACTAAATCGGATAAACTTCCAGTTCATGTCTATGAAGTTGATGAGGAGGTCGACAAAGATGAGGTAGGATTCTTTCCTAGTCTTCTCTTTTCTCTTTAACATTGATTTTACAGGATTTTAAAATGAGTTAGAAAATTATTGACATTTACCCAAAACAAGAATTGAAATGTTTCAGGAAGCAAGGGAAGAATATTTTAAAGTATGACTGGCTTGATTGACATAGCATCTCTGTTTCAACTTGACTGTTGAGCATTGCATGTTCTTTGGAAAATGTTAATTTTTTATGAGATCATTTACAAAGACTTGGGTCAGATTTAGCTGAAGTGTTGAAAGGTAACAAGTTGACTAGACCTTAAACTTAGATTGTTTTCCAACTGAGTATCTTAAATTGCCAGCCTGTAGATTTTAAATTACTATTTCTTCAATGATTTCTTTTAATGAAGTCTGATTTTAGCATGCTCACTCCTTCTGCTTTTGGAGGAAAGATTCTGGACAGAGGAGGTGCGTAAAAGGTGTAGGGCATGTAGGGTGAGTGTGTTAACTGAGCAGTGAAAACCTAATGGAAAGGTTTTGCTACCATCCTTGCATTTATCATTTTCCCATTAAATGCTGGGTGTCCCATTGTAAACTGAAGTTTTTTTCCTCTTTAAAAAATTGTTAATTGAGTCAGGTTGCTTGTGTGTGTGTGTGTGTGTGTGTGTGTGTGTGTGTGTGTGTGTCTGTTTCCTCTGCTTTTCCTTTTATTATCTGTGCAGATCTATGGCTAACACTTTACTTCTCTAGAGATTTATATTATTTTTCTAATTCCTTTATCCTCCTGTGTACCTGCTTGTATTCTTGCCTCTTCACCTCATTTTATCTCTCTATTCTGCATTTCTGCCCTTTCTTTATTCACCTTTCCCTGAACTGAGCTTCTGGGAAGTTTTCCAGGAATTTCCTTTGTCTGACAATTATAGAGGAGTGTAATTTGAAAACATTTTTGATGACACTATGAGAGACCTTAAAATTAAAGCTGACTATTCAAGTGTGTTGTGTGCTTTTTATTGCTCATCGAACACTTAAAAGTAAAATCTTGAACTGGACTGAACTTTGCTTCAATGGAGTTGTGTTTGTAGCTGGTTTCTCTCTTCTATTGCTAAATGGACTTTACCATGACTTATAGGTGTTGGGACAATGAATACCATGATAAAGGGATAATTCACTAACTTCCATAAATAAAATGATTCTCCCATTGACCAAACTCACAGCAAATAAAAGGTAATAGTGAAGATTGACAAGAGGGATTTTTTTTTTCCCTCCTAGGATGCTGCCTCCCTTGGTTCTCAGAAGGGTGGGATCACCAAGCATGGTTGGCTGTACAAAGGCAACATGAACAGTGCAATCAGCGTGACTATGAGAGTAAGGAGGCTCATCACCCTGCTTTCCCCTCTCGTGAAACCTTGTATACTATAGATCCTAAGAATAATGCTCAAGATGAATAGATAAGCTGTTCTTTCTTTTAAAAGAGTTATTGTCTAGTTACTACATGGTTCTTTGGTGGCAGCATTCTATTTCTATAGCCTTGTCTGTTCACTTGCCTTCTCTGCCTTTTCAGCACCAGCAAAAAGATGTCATCTCTGGGCCAGTGTGGGTGCACTCACTGCCATCGGTGCACTCAGTGGTGCCTCACAGAATGTCATGGAAGGGCTGTGTTAGATGCTAAGCCTAAGCACTAATAAGCACATCCACCATGACAAACTCTAGGGAAGCAAAAATGGAGGACTAAAAAGGGAAAATGGTTAAATGATAGACGGTTGCCAGGGGAAATGTAAAAACTAATGTAAGAAGCTATTCAAGAAGATTTGGAATAATAACGAACAATGAAAGGGAGGTAAGAATGAATAAGGAGATGAAAATTAAACCAGACCATGCTGTCATAATCCTGAAGCTAGAAAGTCAGTGTCAGAAGGCAGAAAACAGTTCCTAGTCTGTGTGAGCTCTGGGGATTTGAGAAAAAGTCCATCTTTCTGTTCTGCATCTCAAATTGGACACCTTGCACTGCTGTTGGTGGTTATGTAAAACCCCAAATTCTGTGGCTAAGAAAAATGATCTATTGGTGTTGAAGTGCATATCTTCCTCAGAATTGAAATTCATTGAGATTTACTAGATGTAACAGGGAATCTTCAGCCAGTCCAGTTGCCCTGATTGTCCCCTGGAATTAGATTTATTTTGGTGGGAACAAAATAGCTTTGATTTGTGTAGTTGCAGTTTATTGGTAGAGTTTGTGATTCTCTTCCATCGGTGCACTCTGTGGTGTGTATGTTATTTTCAAATATAACTGTGTATGTTATTTTCTCTCAGTCATTTAAGAGACGGTTTTTCCACCTGATTCAACTTGGTGATGGATCCTATAATTTGAATTTTTACAAAGATGAAAAGATCTCCAAGGAACCAAAAGGATCAATATTTTTGGATTCCTGCATGGGTGTGGTTCAGGTAAACGTGATGAATTTTATCATCAGGTTTTTTTTTTTTTTTTGCCTCTAATAGTATTATATGTAAATAAGATTTAGGCAAACACTTTCAAAAATGGCAATCTTCCTGTTAGAAATATAACGTCTTAATCTTTAAACAAAGACATTATTTTCAGCATTTCAAAAAATGGCAAGTATTATGTTACAGTGGGCACAAGTGCTCTGGTGCATATGTTCCTGTGTTTAAAACCTGTGCTTGGCTGTTTTTTAGCTGTGACCTTGGTCTTATTAAAGTTTCTTCATCTGTAAAATGCAGATAATGGTTGTGTTTCCATTAATAGGGTGAGAAGACTGCATGAGTTAACACATGAAGATATTTGGAATGGTTCTTAATATCTCAGTGACAATTTTTATTGCTCCATTGTAGCACCAAAGGCTTCATTATTATATGCAGATCAATAGATTGTGCAGAGTTCAAATCTCTGTTCCACTGCACAGTAATCTTGGAAATGGTATTTAACTTCTATCTCAGTTTCCTCATTTGATAAATAGGATAATGATAGTATCAAACATGGTTACTGAGAAAGTTAATACATATAGTGAGGTTAGAATAGTGCTGGCAAATGATGAGCTTCTTGTCAACATTATATATTTTTATGATCTTAGTATTGTTTCAGTTGTACAGTTATGCTTAAAATTACTTTTATACGTAGCACAAAAGGGCACCTTCACATTAAAAAAAGAAAGTGCAAATTCAGTTCCCTGGGCTCCCTCCCTACGCCTCAAATCTTCTCACTCCCAGAAACCTGTTACTAGTTTGATATCCACCCTTCCACACATTCTTGGGTTGCTCTTTTCCCATCTGTTCATCCCTCCATCCATCCTTTTGTTATTTCCAAGAAGATTTGAGATAACAACTTAACAAGAGACATAAAACACAAGGTAACAAATTTAAAGTAACAATGAAAACAGAGCAAAGTGTTGAGGTAGAAAGGAGACAAAGTGTTCTGAAGGCCTCATACCAGCTGTGGGTACGCCCAACTGAGTGCTCTGCTTTTTAGATATGGAGACTATCAGTCTCATAATTTGCATTGCACATAAGATGCAGATGTCCAGTTAGCTAGAAGCTGCCCAAGTAATCTCAGAATGAAAGTCATTCAGGCATTTTTCTTAGGGGCCTCCAGACTGAGGCCTCTGTGACTAATGAATAGTCTCCCAGATAACTCACAATAGATGCAGTCACCATTATCAGAGAATTCTCTTTTTAAATGACCTTGTAGTGGTTGATGACATTAATGAAAGCTGGATTCTTTGAAGAGGTTGCTGAGGGAGTATGTAGCGTGAATAAAGTCAGGAACATGATGCTCTGGTTTGACCACAGGCACCTTGTGTTTACCTAAATTAAGCTGTGTTTTTCTCCTGGAATCCATTCATGGAATTGAACTGGGACAGTTCTAAAGAGCCATCCTGTAAGTGCCACACAGATATCACTTCCACCTCACCCACTCCCCACTTTTCTAGTACAATCACTTTTTAAACTTTTTTCTTTGTCTGAAGTTTGTCCGCACTTTGCTAGTTGATGTGTATTTACTCTGCCTTCTTATCAGCTTCTTAAAAGGCTTCCTGTGTTGGTAGATAGAACTTCTGCTCCAAGCTAGATTAATTGCTTTCTCTGCCCTGTACAACTGTCATCCAGGAGATTCCCTTTACCTTCCTCCTCATGGAGAATTGCCAGCTTCTAGGACTCTGTGTCTTCCTTTCCTTTGGTGGTTTCCTTGTTTTATAGAAGCCTGTCCTTCAGTAGTTTCTTGAGAAACCATGTTTAAGATCGTCTAATTTTTGAGTTAATGTATCTCAGACACCCTTTATTTATATTCACACTTGGCTCAGTTTAGCTGGCTGTAGAAATCTAAAGTGGTTTTACTTGGGAACTATTGGATTTTCTTCTAGAAACTGATATAGTTTGGGAGTACCTGATGGTGGTGTTTCCTGTACATGTAATAGATATGTGACTTTAAGTTTGTATGTTTTTGTCATATTGGAAATTGAACCCAGGGTCTTCGCATTTAGTTTCATTCTAATCCCTTTTTCAATTTTATTTTGTGACAGGTCTTAATAAAATGCTATTTTATTGAGGCTGGGCTCAAACTTGGGATCCTCAAGCTTTGAGAGTGCAGTTTTTATACGCTGACTTGATAGTTTTTGTTTGTTTATTTTTTTTAAACCAAGTTTTCTCTTTAGCCTATAATCTTTGTCTCATCATGGGGACTGTACAGCATATTCTAAACACCTTGGATCTTCCTCAATTCTTTTTTTTTTTTTTTTTTTTTTTTTTTTGGTAGAACTGGGGATTGAACTCAGGCCCTTGCGCTTGCCAGGCAAGAGCTTATTCTACTAGCTATCTCCCCAGCCCCTCTTCCTCAATTCTTAACACCCTCTTTGAATTTCCTTTCCAGTGCTCCAGTACAAATCCTATCTCTGGACTGAAAGTTGAGTTGATAGACTCACCTCATTTACTTCCCTTCTACCAGGGATTACAGATCTGTGCTGCCTGTTGCTCCTTACCTGAGAACAATTTTTCATCTAGTGTTTTATTAACTATGGCTGGAAATTAAATCTAGATCCTGATACTTTACCTTGATCCTAAATGGAAGCTAGTATTCAAAATTAGGTGCCTGCAGGGGCCAACAGCAAAATTCTGTGGCTAGGAGGACTGGTTGTAAAGCAACAGGAAACCTTAGGAACTGTGACAACCCAGAGCCCATGTGCTCTGGGATATGTGCTTCAGAACTGTAACTAATATTGCCAGATTACCCAGCTTTTCAGTATATCAGGAATATGGAATTTTAATTAAATACTGCTATCTTTAATTATTAGAAAATAGTAAAGTCATTACACAGAATCTTATTCCCACGAAACAAAACAAAACAGCACAACAAAAAATGAGGAAAAAATAAAAGTGCGTTTGAGCCCTCAATCAGTATAATAACATCACTTCGTGTTCACTGAAAATTACTTTCAGCCAGTAGTTAGCTGCAGCGTGTTTATGTCTCAACTAGCAACCTAGTCTTAGCTGAAAGCAGCCACAATGAAGAAGTAAATTCCACCAAATGATGTTTATATACAGTGTGCAGCAAGGAATATTACAGTGAATTATTAATGAAGCAAATTAACTTCTTGTGTGAGATTCCTATGTAGTAGTTTCATTTGCATTCTTAAATTGAGATGTCTTTTAAGTTATTTTTTAGCTGAATTTTATGACATTGATTTTAAAAAGTTAAAAAAAAACTAAATGTACTCAGTAACTTCATTGTGAAGTAGGAAGTAGTTATTTATGCTTTATCAGAGTTTTCTTGCATGTCTTCAGCACGAAGTGCAGATACTTATAAGTGTAGCAGCCCAGAGCCATTGACAGCCTCTGAGGTTCATTTCAAAGAATTCTCTTCCTTCAGATTCTTTTTGCAGATGTGACTGATGAATTATATCCAAAGCTTCAAAAAATTAAATTTGTTTTGAACCCTATTTATAAACTGATCATCAAGAGTTGTAATTTTTTTTAGCCATTATTAGTTTTTTAAGTGTTGTTGTTTGTACTGAGAACCAGCTCAGGGCCTTAGACTTACTGGGCAGATGCTGCACTGCTGAGCTGTATCCCTGGCCCCATTACTACTTTTGTATCTAATGAAAAATTAATTAGTGCTGTGGATTGAAAGAAATACCTAAACTAAAACTTTTGCATAGACCTGAGAAAAATACAGTTTAGAATCTTAAGTCCTAAAAGAAGTATGTTAGGACCCTTGAGATTGATTATACTTATACTGCAGATGACAAAACAGGGTTGAGAAAAAAGAATCAAAGTTTTTGTCCCACTTTTAACTTTTTATGTTCTGGATTGCATGTGAGTAGTGGAGATGGGGGCAGAGAAAACTAATTCCATTTTTAGCCTTTTACTTCTTGCCTGATTCTTGCCTTGACTTTAAGATCCAAGGTGATAATTTCTGAGGCCATAGCAGACAGACTGTCACAGAAGTTTGTGTAACTGCCAAGAGTAACAAACAGTGTACTTGCCATTTCGAAGAACTGGTATAATGGGGTGGTGGGAGCTGTATGTGCTAGGAGCTCCCTCAAGGACCATGAATAACCAGCTAGAATTTTAGTGGGTTATAGGGGGCTGTTCTGCCCCTCTCAGGCTTGTATGATTTCTCATCTCTCACCGTATACTGTAGCATGTTCCTCAGAGTTGAACTTCTGTGTAGAGTGATCAACCTGGGATGATTTTGCCTCCAAGGTTGGTATAACCTGGTCTAGTGCATGTGCAAGCTCCCTCTCTCTGATGCACCTAGGCTACTGTTTTTGTTTTCTTGGAGTTTTTTTTTTTTTTTTTTTTTTGGCTAACTCAGCCCACCTTGGGGGTGGGGCTGGCATGGCAGCCAGGGTCAAACCAAACCACTGTCCCCTGTGCCTGCCTAAGCAGGCGCTAGAGACCCCCTAGATATCTTACTGGCCCTAGGCTACTGTTTTTATCTGCAGTTAGTTATGCTGGTATTGGCAAGAAGGCCAGACACAGGAGACAAGACTATAGGAAATGTTCACGTAACTTCTAGGATTCATAGTTCCAGATAAGTAAGTCAGACATATTGATAGATGATGCTTAGCTTTTAAAAATGTAATGCTGCACACTACTTTTTTAAAAAGCTAATAAAATAAACTTTTGCATGAAATTTAATTCAATCAGCAAGTACTTTTTAAGTGCCTTTCATGTGCTAAACTCTGTTCTAAAGATTAAGTATATGCATGGAAAAAAAAAAAAGGAACACTCTGCCTATAAAGTGCTTCCATTTCACAGGGATACAATAAGATAGATGTGCAGCAAGTATAGTGAGTCAGACAGAAAAATAAAAGTAGGGGAAAAAAAGGAGAGTTAGGTCCTAATAGGCATGTGTAGGAAGGAGTTTGTAGTTATAAACAGCTTGGTCCACAGTGTCAATGAGATAGCCCCATTAGCAAATAAAACAGGAATTATTTTAAAGAAGTTCAAATATATCTGTGCTTTTTCCATTTCAGAACAACAAAGTCAGGCGTTTTGCTTTTGAGCTCAAGATGCAAGACAAAAGTAGTTATCTTTTGGCAGCTGATAGTGAAGTAGAGATGGAAGAATGGATCACAATTCTAAACAAGATTCTCCAGCTCAACTTTGAAGCCGCAATGCAAGAAAAACGAAATGGAGACTCTCATGAAGGTAGCTGGGTCTAGCCTTCCACAACCACATTTACTCTGTGGGTGTCTTTTTTTTTTTTTTTTTGCCAGGTGGATGTAGTAAGTAGAAATACTACATACCTACATGAAAGGGGGACAGATCTGAGGCTTTTACAGATAACCTCCCAGAAAACGTTGTGTCAGTAATATAAATTTACTACCCTGACATTGTTAGTACAGAAACTTCATAATGAGAAAAAAGATTACAGCACTGAAGGTAAAGGAAGGGCCATAATTTGAGTCCTAGCCTTAACAATGACACTTTTCAGCTGCATGACCAGACAAGCTAGTTGTGTCTTCTGAGCCTCTGTTTACACACTTATAAAATGGGAATAAAAATGAAACTTACTGATTGGATGAGAAAAGTAAACTAAAAAATATGTCTTAAGTTTTTGTCATAGAATCCACACTTAATGTATAGTTAGCATTCATTATATCCTTTGGAATTTTTAAGACAAAATTATGATGGGCTGGAACATCATATTAAATTGATGGGAAAATTTTGGCTGTGTCTTTCACAATTCATGTTTTATTTCAAGACTTTACGTGATTACCTGATCAGGCTGTCCCCAGAAGTGCATGGGAGGGTTTTTTCATTATTAGTACTATTTACTGGGTACCAATAAAGATTCTGGTTTTCGAGGCTGTGGGGACTACTCATACCTAGCATCAGTGTGAGTAACCCTGTCCACACTGTATTAGCTATTGCAATTATTGGCTCAGAATTGGGCTTGGGCTTCAATATCTTCAACACTCCTGGTTATTTCTCATGTACATCCAACATTGAGAACCTCTTCATTCAGAGGCCCTTAAGAGAAACAACCTTCATTCTCCTGCTTTAAAGTACTTTGCATTACAAGTGACTTAGATAATGTGTTTTGCCATTTTAGATGATGAACAATGCAAATTGGAATGTTCTGGTTCTGGTTTAGACACCTATCTGCCTGAACTTGCCAAGGTAACATCTCTTAAATCATCTGATCTTATTTGAATGCTATTGAAAATCTCATTTCATGAGTTTATCCAGAATGGAATCTATTAAAATAATAACACTTAATGTGATTGCTGTTTTGTTTTCTGACCTGAATATGAAGTGATATGAATATATCAGTGACCTGAGTGAGACTTCAGTCTGTTTTCCAAAATGTGACCTACAAAGTATTTCTTGTAATTCCTCAAATATTTTTCATCTCATAATATTTATAATGTACAAGTATTAAACAAATAATAGAAACACACAGGTAAATGTTCACATAATAACTGAGTTCTTACTCTGTTCATGTATGTATTTCCTATAACTCAAGTTCCTAGACATAATTCCAAAGAGGGTAAGTGTGATGATCTTGCTACCAAACTAAAGCGGGGTTGCTTAAGTTACAGAAATTATTCCTGGGTCACTCTAGAAGAAAAAGATTGTTGAATGTTTTATAATTTTGAGTTGCTCTAAAGTTACTGAAAACCACAAAGGAAAACAAAACAATTATATTGCCATCACACAGGTTCATGTCTGTTACAGAAGTGTTTTTTAACAACTTCTTTTTGGAATCAGGTTCTTGCTATGCAGTTCAGGATGGCCTTGTGCTCAGTTTTGTAGCCCCCATGGTGGTCTTGAACTCACAGTTATCTTCTTGTCCCAAAGAAACTGTATTTTTATAAAATCATTCTTCATTCATTCATTCATTCATTCATTCATTCATTCATTCATTCAGAGTCTCACTACACAGTTCAGCCTCGTTGTGATTCTCCCATCTCAGCCTCCCCAGCTCTGGGATTACATGTGTGTGCCATGTAATGTTCCATTTTGTTCCATTTTGGTGGCTGGCTCAGCATGTTGCCATCCCAGCATGCGGTACTGGAGATCAAACCTGGGTCCTTGCACTTGCCAGGCAGCACTTTTCCACTGAATTATTTCCTGGATGTGCAACTTTATTTTTAAAAGAAATAAAATATTTTATAGCTTAAAATATTTTATATATAGGTAGTTGAAGTTCTTTGCAAACACTGTCCTTACTTCCATTCTCTTTATTTCCATACCCCAGCCAACCATTACTGAGTTTTATTTCCATATCATTTTTGTGGCTTTACAAATGTACTTATTATAATGACAAATGATGGTATTATATGTTTAAGATGTTATACAAATACTAACCTATTGTATGTTTTATTCTACAGTTGCTTTTGAATATTTTTAAGTTCATCCCATTTTTGAAATCTGTCCTAGCTGCCATGTAGACCTGGTTCATCTCTTTTATTGTACTATCTAAACAATGTATTTTTGCTTTTCTATTGTTTTCCATTTTTTTCTACCATGAACAATGCCATGGTGAATACCCTTGTTCTTGTCCCTTTGTATGTATCTATGAATGATTCCTTTTCTAAATGAAAAATGTTTTTGTGTTTTCTAGCCTTTAATGCTTTTTATGCAATGTTATTGCCTTTCTATTCTTTTTTTGATAATACAGTAAAATAGTGACCTACACACCCACATCTTAAACACTGTAATAGAAACATGGTTTGTCTATACAGGCTTATAAATAGACTAGCATTGACCTTTATTTTGAGAACATGGCTGTTCTCAAATATAAATCTTCTTTCCTGGCTAGGATTTAGAGCATTGTTTTTCTTTGGAATTTGACTGTTCCACAGAATCATTTTAACACCTGCCTATTAAAGCTAACTTTAGAGTCACCATTGTAACCTCTTCCTAGATTGGGAAGAATTTGGCTCTGTGTTTGTTTCATGTTCAAAACTTTTTTTAATGCCTTTTTTTCTGCTGGGGATGAACTTTAGGTCCTTAGCCATGGTAGGCAATTCCTCTTACCAGCAAGCTGTACGCTTAGGTTCATTGTGTTCAAAATGTGTGAGCATATTGAGGTTTTTGGTTGTTGAAACAGATAGTATGTGTCATTCAATCTAGGTAGAATTAAAAAAGCAGCTTTCTACACTTGGTGTGTAAACAGAATGAATACCTACTAGTAAGAGTAAGCTCATTATTTGAGCCCAATGTTCATTATTTAGAGATCTGTATTTTTTCCTGTGAAGACATACTGGGTTGTGTTCTCTTTTCTTGTTACCTAACCAACATAATGCATTTTTACTTGATCCTCAGATCTAGGGAGATTTCTGAATTATATACATTCATGTATAGACAAATATATATTTTTAAATTTGACATATGTAGAATTATTTTCAATCTGTGACTTACAGCCAGGTTAACTGGACCAGTTTAGTTAATGAAAGCAATTTGTTTTCAATCCCCTTATTTTATTTTTGTTCTTTATTTACTGAGATATAACATATATAGAATAAAATACTCAAACATAAACTGTAGTTTGATTTGCCTTGCATTTGTGTACCAGTGTAATTACCACCAAGATTAATATAGAGAACATTTACAGCACCCCAGAAAACAGTTTTATACCCACATTAAAGGTGATTTTCCCATCCTTTTGACTTTTATCACTAAAGATTAATTTTGCTATAGAAGACCTATCTATGCAAGGAATCATCCACTTTGTACTCTTCTATGTCAGGCTTCTCTCTCGTGCGTACTCTCTCTCTCTCTCTCTCTTTCAAATAATTTAGAATTATTTGAAAATAATTCTAAATATGTCAAATTTATCATATATATATATATGATATCCTTGGGATATAAAACGTTTCTTACTTTGGGTCATAACCAAGTCTGACAAATGTGGCAGTGTTTTGTGGTTTTCGTCCTATATCTCATAATAAAAATGTTATTTAAGAGGTAACAGAAGGCAGAAGGTAAATTTTTGAAGGAAAATAGATTAAGACAATTAAAATATATTGCTATCACCACAGTATGCTAGATGTTGGAAGTGGTTGTCTTGTCATGTATTCCTTTTTGTGGTTTGTGTGTATGAGGAGCTCCAGCTCCAGCTGGAGACCTGCACCCATTCCCTTCACAATGCAGAGCTCAGCTGTTTATCATCCCACTCTGGTGTCTGCTACAAGGATCCTTTGTACTGGTTGAGAAAGCAGAGGAGTTGGCTGGTCACTAGTCAACCTATTTAAAGAGGCATAGTTTCCATGGTTACAGAATCAAAGATTGAAGTGTACAGTAGTCACTTGCTATTTGACTTTTGTGAACTCACTGTTTCTGAGTGTTCAAAAAATATTAATTTAAATTATTTATTGCAGATTTTTCGCTATATTGCAGGATTTTGTGGTACTATATAGTACTGTATATCTATATGAGTAGTATTTATAGTTTTAATTTTTGCCTGAACATTTAAAAATATGTAAAAATATATCAAAATGTTAATTCTACCATTAAAAGAATGTTAATCAAAATAAAATACATTGCTTACACTATGTATTTCTTTAACATAAATATGTACTATACTATACATTATACATATGTTGTTAAAATTATGTATGAGCTTAGAAAATGGTTAAGAATATTAGAAGTGTTTTTTAAAGTGTGGGAAAGATTTTTAAGAGTGTGAGAAGGGTTTATAAAGCCTTAAGAAAGTACAAAAATGGGTAACGGGGAGGTTGGGCCAGTTAACCACTTAATGGTTCACCTTGAACAGCACTAGGGTCATGCACTAGGATAGTCTATCCTTAGGCTGGTGTCATTTCTATCATTTGAATCTTATATTGAATGAATTTAATAAAAGCTTTTTATATTTTCCTGTTATATTATCTTACAAAAATTATCGAAAATGCAATTTTTGTTCATCCTATATATAAATAATTGGACTGGTTAAGATTGCAGGCAAAGGCCTAAAATGAGGGAAGAGAGAAGTTGTGGAAAGTGGAATTTGATGGTAGGTTTGTCTCTGTTTAGCTCCATTTCTACCTCATTCATCCTGTTGCTCATGCTTTTGTTTCTTTTGTGACTAGGACATAGCCAAACAGGATATGATTGACAGGAAGTTGTGTTACTGCAAAAACAACAGTGTCTCATTCTAGTATATCATGGAGAGGTGAAATAGATTTAGCCTTTCATGATATTTTGTATATTCTTGGAACTTATGTTTGTACATTTAGTACTAAACATCTGTATTGTTTTAATATTAGGGAACATGCTGTATCTACACTAAAACCTGTCCTTTTCCTTCTATTGTAATGTGGAACTAAACAGTTTTTGTTATAAATATACAGATATACAGTGCCAGTCTTAAATATATGAGTTAGTTAATTGACTTCTTCCCTAAATAGAGACTTGACAGTCAGGTTGTAATCCCCATTCCTAATTATTTCATAATTTCTTTCCACTGGTTGCATTTATCTTAGGTCACTTTGGAACATATAGATTCCGTCTTTGTATAAAAATGTAGAGAAAATCCTCATGCTTCTTTGTACACAAAGAACAAGTAGAGCTCTCTCTTACTTAGTCTCTCTGTGTGGTTCTAAAAGAGGCAGTTTCTTGTCAACCTCAAATTGTTCCTTCTACTTCCTTCTAAATCCTTATAAAGTGGATTAATTTACTTTTCTAGGCAAATCCTTCACAGTTGAATACAGGATAAAGCTTGGTGTCTCAAACATTATGGTCTCATTGAGGTTGGGCAAAGTCACAGGCTCAAGTTCAGCTGAACGTATTAGAACTCAAGACAGAGTCACAGATATGTTTTCTTATTTTTTAAAATCAACTCTGTAACAAAGGTTTCTTTACATATGTTTCAATCCAGAAATCAATGTCATTGTGTTATGATGGAAATACACTGTGTTTGTCAGGGCAACCTGGGCCTCTGTATCCTATAATGCTTTTTCCTGGTTTTGTGAGTGGAATAAGATAATGGTCTTGGCGAGATAGCTATGTTAGAAGTAGCAAGTTGTAATAGGCCTTCAAATTAAACAGTATATATTTGGGTCTCAAAATATTTTTATAGGTCTTCCTATTAGAGCTCATTCTACTTAAATGACCCAACTGTGACTTGTTACCCTCAATCAAAATAAGATGCTGTTGGCCATAATGTTTTTTTTTTTTTTTTTTTTTTTTTTTTTCATTTTAGGGAAGAGTCTACAGGGTGTTCAGGTTCTCACGACTAGATGGAACTCATGGTGATCCACCTGTTTACAGCCTCCTATAAGCTGGGATTACAGGTGCACACCACCACACCCAGTCTTAATTGCTGTCTCAGCATGCTCTGGGAGTGGGGCCAGCAGGTCAGGCCTGGGGATCAAACCCCAGACCCCTGTGCCCGCTTACAGGCACTTTAATCCACTAAGCTATTTGGCTAGCCCTTTTGACCGTAATCTTGACTAGATTGCTTTATTGACTGACCAAAACACTGGAGACCACAAAGCGTGCCATTTCTGGAAATTTTTGAATGTCTAATCCACAACTACTACTTCAGGTGAAGAAAATGGGAGGGTGTGTCTCCTATGACTGTACTTAGAGGTAATGAGTGGGACTGGAGGATAGCCTGAATCATACTCTTCTTTATTTCTAAGCAAGTGCCAGTTTCTGCCATTACCCTTCTCTATCTTTTCCCTCCCATTCTCTTTTCTGAGTAGCAATGGGCCATGCACAGAGTGGTTGCAATAGGGTGTTTGGGAAAAAGCCCAGGCAACTCCTACAGCACAGCACAGACTGACCACAAGTTATTTTAAAAAGAGGTTTGGTTTCTCTCACTTTGAAAAGTGCTCAGCTTCACCATTTTTGAGATAGTAATTTTTTCCAGCTATATTTTGTGAGCTATTAGGTTGTGTAAGTTCATATTATGTTTGTTTTACTGTCTTTTCTAAAATTTATAATTGAAAGTCAAATTATTTTTTAAATTGTCCTTGCTATCATAAGTAAAAGCACCCAAAGTTGTATAACAAAGTTAATCTTTCCCTACATGCTCCATTCCTGAGAATATACTGTTAACATGTTGTGGTTCTTCTTTTACCAAGGATTGGTTACATTCTTATTTCTTTATATTGTCACCAGAGTGAAAAATGGTGTTTTACTGTGTTATAATTTATATGTTGCTGCTTACCAGTGATACTTTTCATGCTTCCTTTCATGACAAGTATTTGTCACTTGGGTTTCTTCTTCCTATCTGACTTGCCTGTTCATTTTCTTCTCTCCCTCCACATCTCCCCTCCCCTCCTTCTCCATTTTCTCCTCCCCTTTACCCTTCCCTCCTCTTTGTTGTTCCTTTTCCTCTTCACTTTTTTCTCCTTGGATTATGTTTAATATTTTCATGACAAAATTACAATTTGTATGTCGCACTTTTGGTAAGCTCTGAACCACTTGTGGTGTTGCATGACTGTCCCATCAGGTAGCATGGGGCAGCACCATCAGGTGGAAAAAGCTGCCTGATAGGACAGTCACACATGTACTACTGGCAGCCCAAGCCAATGGGACCATGTTCAGAGTCTAGCCTGCTGATGGCAAACCTTATAGAGCTTTCAATAATACAAACAGCCCACTATGGCATAGATGCCATAGGCTTATCAACCACTGATAAAGATTTTGAAGGCAGACAGGTTAGGCTTCTATTTAATGCTGTATATCTTTAGGCAAAGTGCTTAGTCTTATTCTCTTTTAATGAACAAGGTTGATAGCAGTAAAATTTGAGGGTGCTATTGTTGTTGTACTTTGGTATGGATTAAACTATATTACTAAACAAGTGTCCTAATACTGAATGACATCCCTAATCCTAGATTATATAAAATTTAAATGACTAGTTAAGATAATATTTAGCATATACATGTTAGCTATATCCAATAAATATAGCTTTCATTATCACCATTTTTCTAGATCTTTATTGTCCCCTGGCAATAGGTGAAGCAGTGCCCTTGCTAAGCCATATTTTCTTACTTCTCAGATAGTATCTGTTAATTCCTTCAGCCATTGTTGGGCTTCCCCTTTGTTTGTGCATAATTCTGGGTCTGGGGAAGTATAGGAGAAAATTTCAGAAGCTGAATTTGCTTTTTATCTAGCTCATGGCAGAGCTACATATGTAAGGTAAGCTATACCTGTTAGGTTATTGTTACATCTAATGTCCCTTATTTCACATTAAACAGTACCTCTCTGAGAGAGAGAGAGAGAGAGAGAGAGAGAGAGAGAGAGAGAGAGAGAGAGAGAGAGAGTAGCAATCAGCATTTTAAAAATTTTGCCTGTTATTTTTGTTCTTGTCTTTTCATGTGTTTACTTGCTTACTAGTCTTCTGGTTATAAGGAACTCTTATAGTTTTTCATGCTTTCTTTTCTCATTGCCTAGTACAGTCAGCTTGAGTGAATAAGAGACATCTTTCTGAAAGGCACCAGGAATTGTATCTACATTAAGAGCCCATGGCTCTACATTACTATCTGAGATCACAGTCCTTGCTTTGTTGAAAGACTCAAGCAGACAATTCAGAAGAATAGAAAGAGAATATACTGTCAGTGGTGGAGGCTTGCAGCACCTAGTACTGATGGCTTTGTTAGGAAACATGAGGAGCACACAATGTAAAACAAATTCTTTGCATTTAGTTGAGTAGATTTTGCTTGTATAAGTTCTAATTCTTTTGATGTGAAAAGTTAGGAAATGTGATAGGCAATTTGTGCTTGATTTTAGCCAACAGGCCAAGTGATGAAATTGAATTCATTGTTTTCTTTGGGTGTTTTGTTTTGTTTTGTCTTTGTGGTACCAGGAATCAAACTCTGGAACTTGTGCTTAACAGGCAGGTGCTTATTCCACTGAGCTATAGTCTCAGCAATCTACAATGGAATGAAGCACTCTCAATTTCTGTACGGAGAGAATCTACCTCAGCCTTGGGTACCTGTTTTATCCTGAAAACTTGAACAGAAGATTTGCCACTTAACCCCCAGAAGCCTTCAGGCTCCCATAGTTAGTATTAAGATGAATTTCATTAAGGAAGGAGGCTTCAGCCATCATTTTGTTCAGTTTTTATTCTCAAAAATGAAAGAAAAAAAAAAAAAAGAGAAGAGGGAGGCTAAGTACCTTGCACAGCTGGTTAACAAATGAACTATTTCTTAGTATTAAGTAGTTATCTCACTCAGACACAGATAGTTGGTTAAATACAGTCATAGGACCTTGCTGAAGACTTCAGGGCTGTCAAGAATAAGAAGATGCTTAATCTCTCCTTATTGTTGATTAGAGATGTAGTAATAGACCTCACTCAGCCACCAACAGAAAGTACCTAGCACCTTCCACACTATGACTGTGATTGCCCCATTTTCAAGTGTTGAGGTATAATCTGAAGTGTTGATGTAATCTGTTACATATCCTTGGGGTAAGTAACAGATGAAACAGGACATTCTATTCTGGTTTCATAAACTTATCTCTGTAGATTGAGAGTAACGGTGCTCTGATTGCCAGGAAGAAAAAGACATGTGATATAAAGGGACTAGATATGACAAGTAATGAAGTCAGAGATAACTTCTATCCTGAGAATGTCTTATAAGCCTCTTCTGTCTGTTTCTTATGTCCCACATCTCCATCGTGCATCCCTGCACCATATGTCTCTTTCAGTGGTTTCTCTCTGTGTCCATCCCTTCATTTTTGGATCTCTTGGTATTTTGTACTCAAACTCACCTTCATATCCTCTCCAGAAAATCTCATCCACTTCCAAGACTTTCCTTCCCACCTGCACACTGTGGTCTCTTGAGTCCCTGTCTCCAACCACCTTTTCTGTATAATTCTCAAACCCCGCATCTTTAACCATCTCCCAAGTGTTGGAAATCCCACAGGCAGATCCATAGTACACTTAGTGTATTATCTTTCCCTAAACTTTGCTCTTTACTGAATTACCTGTCAGCATTGCTGAGTCCCCATTCAGCAGGCTCCTCAAGACAGAAAATTGGGATGTTCTGTGGGTCTGATCCTGAGACTGGGAGACTTGTGGAAACCAGGAAATGTACTTTGGGCCTCCTAGTCGTACTCTGTCTAATGCATTGCTTCAGCCCTAACCAAGTGATTCTTCTAAAATGTGAAAGTCATTATTTTATTTTATTATTGCTTAAACTATTAATAGATGTTTTAAATTCTGAATGAAATCACCAATCCTTAGCATATAGATGCTAAGCTCCTATCTAGCTTTTTCCCACCAGACCTACCATTCAGTTGTACCAAGTTACTTGATCATTGCTCAAGAGCGACTGTCAGTTTGCACCTACAGCTCTCCTCCTAGTGTACGTTTGCTTCTTTCTTTCCCGACTAAAAGGGCTTGTCCTTCAAGAGAAGCTTTCCTCTGTCAGGGCTTTCCCAGTTGCTACCCCCTAGTCCAGATGAGCTCCTACTACCCCTTCTTCATTTGAGAATGTCAGTCTCACAAAAATCGTGTAATTTACCCATTAGGATAACCATAGAAAATAGCTATTAATCTTACTATCTGTGTATCCACTTCCTCTCCAGCTGGTGTTCCTTGGGGTTAGTCACTTTTTATTCATGTGCTCATTTGCTATACATTGGATGAATTGGCTTCTTACTGTCCTTCCAAGATCTATTCTAATTCATTTTCCTAGTCATTTAAAATGTATTGCTTTCTCTTTCTCTTCTTGTACCTCCAGTCTTGACCCTGTTCAGTCCTTCCTACCATCGTGGGTCATTTCTATCCTCAGTGTTTGTCTGTCTCTGTATCCTTTCCAGTCAACCAAGAAAGCTTATATTCTCCTCCTTCTGGCCATCTAGGTTTCATTATGCAGTTCAGGCTGACCTTGAAGTCACCTTGTAACCTAGTCTCGCCTCAAACTCACAGTGATCTGCCTCATTCTCCTGAGTGCTGGGTATGCTTTACCATGCCCAGTTCTTCGGATTTGTTTTGATTTACAATTGATTATCAGTCCCATAAAATCAAAGATTACACGTGAACTTGTCCCCTCCCTCCCTTCATATGCTGCATATCCTTTGCTGTAATCCTGTTTGCTGAAATGCATCTGCCTCTTAGGAATGGGGCAGAGGTGTCAATTAGCCCAGATCTTTGAAATGAGGCAGCTTTCAGAAAAAGGTGTGCAATTCTGTGATAAACATAATTTTGTTAAATATTATTTTTTATTTGTCTTGTTATCAGAGTACCAGAGAAGCAGAAATCAAATTGAAAAGCGAAAGCAGAATTAAACTTTTTTATTTGGACCCAGATGCCCAGGTAAGCACTATGTTAATATTTTAGATATAAAACTAAATGACTCACGAAGAGATCTTTGGTATATATTTGGGATTAACAAGCAGTGTAACACAATATAAAATATTTGAGGGAAAAACAAAAACCTATCTTTTACCTTCCATACAATTTATTGTGTTTAAATAGTAAATAGATTGTTGAATATTGAGAAAGATTTAACCAATGACATTCTCAGATTCACAGAAATCATGTAATTTCCTCATTAGAATAGCCATAGAAAATAGCAAATATCACTGCCAATATTTGCAATGTATTTGCAACCCAAGAGGCAGTGGTGATTTCTGACTAGCCCAAGGTCAGTCCCCTACACAAACCTGGCCGTGTTTGCAGCACATCTGTGTCCCAACCAAACCCCAGCCAGTGTAGCAAGGACCTTTGTGTCTGCTCATGCAAATGAGTACCTCACAGAGTTATCAAGAGAGCAAATGCTCTACTGTGTTTCATACTGCACCCTCCTTCATTTAGGATCTTTTTAAAAAATAGATTCTTTGCTTCCATTTTATTGCAGTATGTATTTTTGTGTTTTTTCACTGGCCTCTTCACACACACACACACACACACACACACACACACACACACACAGTCTCTCACACACACATTGTTTGCTTAGGTGAAGTTTAGTGCTTAGGTATGCTATTACCATTTTAATAATTTCCATGTTTAAGTTCTATGGCATTAAATACGTTTTCATTGTTATATGCCATTACCACCATCTGTTTCCAGAAATTTTTCATCTTTGCAAACTGAAATTTCATCAAGCAGTAATTTCCTCTTCCTTCTTTACCAAACCCGCCTGACAACTTCTGTTCTACTTTTTGTCTCTATGAATTTGCGTATTTTAGGAACCTCATAAATGTGGGATGAGAAGATTACTTATTCTTTTGTGTCTTCTCTGACTTAGAATAATGTTTCCAGGGTTCATCTGTATTATCAGAATGTCCTTTCTTATGACTAATATTCCATTGTGTGTATGTATACATATATGTATATGTTTATGTATCACATTTAATGTACTTATACACATCTGTTACTGAACACTTGGCTTGTTCAGTACTATAATTTTTAATAATCACCCAATGAGTAGGTATGTCATTGTTTACTTGATTAGCATAAGCTATATGTAACAGATATAAATGACATAAACTTACTATAAATGATAATACTATTGGGAATAAATTGGTATATAATATTTCTATATTTTAGGCAGTTTTTCTGGGTCCCAGAAAAAAATCCCATCAGATGGGATTTTTATGATTACTTTTTTTTAAAAGGAACATACTGTATTGATATATGTACATTCCCTTTTGAAGAAGCTTGAATTCTCATCACCTGAACCAGAAGTGAAGCCATTTGAAGAGAAGTTTGGAAAAAGGATCCTTGTCAAGTGCAATGACCTATCTTTCAATTTGCAATGCTGTGTTGCTGAAAATGAAGAAGGACCAACTACAAATGTAATTTTACTCTTTAAAATTAAAACTTTTTTTCATAGTCAAGAGTCCTAGATGGAAACGTCACTCGTTGACAGGACAGTTTGGATTTGAAATCCTTGTCCTTGTGCCAAAGAAACACAAGGCTTAGATCAAGTGTGGAGATTGTTCTTTAGCCTTCTGCAACAGGGTATTTGAGAATGATTGTGATGGTTAGGGAAGGTGAGATTATACTCAGAGTTCCAGGACATGGATTTTATCCTAGATCAGTGATGGTGAACCTGTTAGAGCTTTTAGTGATAACAGATACCTCCCTGTGGCATGTATGCCATAGCTTCACCATTGTTCTAGATGCTCAAGCAAGAGCCACTGTCTTTTTTCTGTGGCACATATATCAAGTACTAAGCACTTAACGGAAAGTAGTAGTTTTATTTTTAAAAACATTTTATAACATAATTCTCTATATGATAAAAGATAAAACTATTTACCTCTAGTAGTAATTTATGGCAGAAGTCGTAAATAGGTCTCATCATTTCTTCTTTTTTTCTTGGTGCCAGTAATCAAACTCAGGACCTTGCTTTTGCCAGGGAGGTGCTATACCACTGAGCTGTATTCCTGGCCTTGGATTGCATCATTTTTTCATTGATATCAGCATGTTTTTCCCCAGCTTTTGAGCCAGTGATGACCTGGATTTTTCTGTTTCATTTAGGTAGAGCCTTTCTTTGTTACTCTGTCCCTGTTTGACATAAAATGCAACCGAAAGATTTCTGCTGATTTCCATGTGGACCTGAATCACTTCTCAGTGCGGCAGATGCTGGCTCCCACTTCCCCAGCTTTGATGAATGGTGGCCAGAGTCCACCTGCTCTTCAGGACATCCTTCATGCAGCTGCTATGCAATATCCAAAGCAGGTGGGAACCGGGATCCAGCCCGTGTACTGCTCAGACTTACCTCATACATGCTACAAAAGTACATTACAACACTTATTTATATGAACGGTATATATAAATGGGCAGGAAAAGCAAACTGAAGGAAAAGTGGTTTTGATTTCTCATTTCTTCTTCTAAGCTTTCTCCTTATTGCCTATTCCACCAACTAGACTTCATGAACAGATAATAAAGTGTTGCTCAGGTCATCAGTGTAGCATTGCATTGTCACATTTTGTACTGTTTCATTATTTTTTGCTGTTTTAATGGGCATGGGATTTGTTTGATGCAGCTGTGTATTCTACTAATGAGGAAAACTGTTTCCTAGGGAATATTTTCAGTCACATGTCCACATCCAGATATATTTCTTGTGGCCAGAATTGAAAAAGTTCTTCAGGGGAGCATCACACATTGTGCTGAACCATATATGAAAAGTTCGGACTCCTCTAAGGTATGAATGACTTTAAATGCTTTGTGAAAATGAAAAATCTGAAAAAAATGACTATGTCAAAATATAAATGCTTAATGAACTCAAAGGTAAGCCATAATATTTATAGCCTAAACATATAGAATACTTAACATACATGCATTACTATTTAATATTATGGGGTCACGAAGGGCAGGGTAACGGGATTGAATACAGAGCTTTGCATATGCTAAGCTCCTACACTTCCACTCAGCTACAACCCTTCAGTTTCTATATGTCTAACTTTTAATGAATGTTATCCCACACATAAATAAAATGTATTATTTCCCTAGCCTGTCTGTAAATAGTTTTCAAAGGAATTAGTAGTTTCATACTAAATGTTCTGTTGGGGGCAAATAGCCAGATAGAGCTCATTCTGCTTGTTGTACCTCTTATATCTGGAGTCATATTTTGGTTCATTTATATTTACATATGAGATTAGATTTTGAAGATACCCTTGGTTCAGAGGGTCTGGTCAGTGGTACCTGTGGCTGGAGGGGGTAGGGTCATGGTGACCATGAACTAAAGAAACTAAAGGACACATATATAAGATGTGTATTTGCTGTATTTTCAAAGTAATGTTTAAATATATTTGCTATATTTTTAAAATATAGCATGGAATAAAAAGTAAAATATAATTTTTAAATATTAGAAGTCATCTATTCTAAGACTTTTCATTCTTCATTTAACTGAGACATACAAAGCCTTAGTTACTTGCCCAATGTCCCACAGGTAAGAGTGGCCAGACAGCACTTGACTATTATCTTCTAGCACATTGAGCCACATGGTTTTAGTAAGCTACTGAGTGCTACTGTCCTTGCCAGTTTTGTTTTTTGCTTTATTTTCAATGTTTTCAGGGCTGGGGAGCTGACTCAGTAGATTAAGTGCTTCCCTGGCAAACGCAAAGATCTGTTCAATCCCTGGTTCCACCAAAAAAAAAAAAAAGTTTTAAGTGGTCATCTGAAAGATGGCTTGGATACATTGACAAGAATAACCATAGGAATGAATATGCCAGAAGCTCTAACTGAGGTTTTCTGTGTTGATTCAGAGCTTTTTTTCCTTCTCCTCTATCCCCCATACAGCACAGCTGCATCCACCAGAGATGTAGGCGGCTCAGTAAGGTTGTGGTAACCATAAGATCTGGGTACAGGTAGTCTAACTTGCCTCTGTATTTTGGACACATCATACCACTCCTCTCTCTAGCCCCTAGGCCAGTACTGGCAAATCTATGGTATGCTTGCTGTTTTTTCTTTTATGTTAAAAATGATGATATATGAGTCATTTTATTTCACACTAAAACCTCAGTATTCAGGTCTAATTGCAGTGTTGGCACTTTGTGATAAGTAAGTGCGTTCTGGGTTGCAGTGTGGACACTATTCTCTGAAAGGATCATCATCACTGCCCTAGATGTTGGTGCAAGACAAGGATCGAAGAGTTAATGTATGAGATGATGCTGTCGATAACATAAATCACAGAAACTATATAAGGCACCATTATTTATGATGGCTGTAGTCAACTAAAAGTCCATTTACTAGGCCTATTGCTCTTAAACTAAACGCCAATAAAGCTGAGCAAAGTCCAGTCCCTAGAGAGAAGCCCCCCACTCACCCTTAAACAAACCTTAGGTAAGGAGCTCTTTTAGTTCGTGTTTTGATTAATAACCAATGAAGGTCCTAGATAAGGTCTACTCCTCAACCATGTTTACAACACACTTCTAAGACCCACACATGCCAGTGCTGTTACTTCTGCCACGTATATGACTGAAATTTAGTACTCATACAGTGTAAAATTCACAGGTAAACTAAACCTTACTGTGTTCAAGCATCCACTGATCATCAGCCAAACCTGCTTTTCGAAATTTCGTTGTTTATGGAGCATAAAGCTTTTCTGTGTGTGTGCATGGTCAGTGCTTTCATTCATTCCCACCTACACAGCATTACAGTAGGAATTAAGACTTGATCGTCTCATGTCGGCATAGTAGTTTTGGATGAAGAAATTGTTTTGTTCTTTTAGAATTGTCTCTTCATGTTTTCCAAGATGATCTGGAATGAGTTTTCATTTTATAGGAAACTTTTATGAAAAGTCTCAATAGATAACTATTTTAAATAGGTTTTTTAAAAATAAGGAGGGCTCAAGGGGCTCTTTTGGTTTAAGTCTGAGCTCAGTCTTTTTTTTTTTTTTTTTTTTTTTTTTTTTTTTTTTTTTTTTTTTTTTTTTTTTTTTTTTTTTGTCTTTTTGAGACAGGGTCTCACTATGCAGTTCAGGCTGGCCTTAAGCTTACTTTGTAGCTCAGGCTGGTCTCGATCTCATAACAATCCTCCTGCCTCAGCCTCCCGAGTGCTGGGATTACAGGCGTGCGCCACCATGCCCGGCACTGAGCTCAGTCTTCATTTGAGTGAAAATGTAAAATTTATCAGAACTTTGAGTTCTAGCTTTAAATTTTATGCAAGTATTACCCTGTAACATGCTCCTTATTGTTAAAACCTAAAACTCTAGAACCTGAAATCATTTAAATAAACTGACCCTTTGGAAAGATTCAGGCTGTATATGTCTTAGGCCCCACTAAATCACCCAGGCAGGCATGAACATACACTACTAGGTGGGAACAGCAGTACTAAATGACCTCCTGGTATGTCTTTCAACAAAAATACATTTTCTAGTTCATTCTTGAAGCAGCATGTCTCATAGAATGATTATAGTAGGATCATAAAATTTTGCAAGTGTATTGAAACATGAAAAGTATTACCACACTCTCCGCTTTTCAGTTGAGAAAAATAGAGTCCAGAGAGGCCTATGCCCTGCACACACATCTGGCCTCAGTTTGGCTTAGAGACACATGGCTTTGTGATTCTCAGAAGTCTCACACCTGCTGGTGCATTTCTCACTCCTGGTGATGCAACAGCTCACTGAAGGAAGATTGGGGCAGGCCCTAAGATGGGTACATTTCTAACAGTGATACTTTGCAATTTGGCAGAGTACAAAATTGATTGATTTTGATGTAATCAGATAATTTACCACTCTCTGGATCAATCAAGCTAACAGAGTACTATCACAGTACAAGCAAATTTGAAGCAATTAGGTGTCATAAGTTTTAACAAGAGAGGCAGTTGATCAGTAATAGACCTGCCTTACATGCATGTTTTTTTGGCCAAAAGCAAATGTACTTTCTTGTGTACTAATCAGTCAACTCACAACAAAAATTGAACATTAGAAAATAGCAAATTGTAGCAACTGAAAACATTCTAAGTTAATACTTACATTTCTTAACAGTAAATATCCTCTCAAGTGTGGGAATCTGTTCAAACCAGGGCACATTAGGAATTGTGAAAGCTTAGTGTGTTCATCAGTGTTCTTCTTTAAATTCCGGTAATATGATATGTGTTAGTATGGATATCATATATCAGAATTTACTAGTAACTCTGGTTTTACAATTAAAATAACCCTTAGTCAGCAAGAAATATAAATATTAAACAGCGTGTTTGTTGCATTCATAAACCAAAGAAAAGACATGTGTTTTAAGGGCCAGCCTGATAGCTCAGTGTGCTAAAGCACCTGCTTAGGCAGAGTGCAGCGGCCAGGGTTCAATCCCTAGCGGGCCGTGCTGGGCCCACCTGCAGGGTGCACTAAGATGGCAATGGAGACTGGGTGTGGTGGCGCCTGTAATCCCAGCACTTGGGAGGCTGAAAAGAGGAGAATCACTATGAGGCTGATCTATGTAGTGAGACCCTGCAGATCCTGTAGACCCTGTCCTAAATACATTGAAGAAAAAAAAGACATGTTTTTGAAACAGTGCTCTATCTATATTCTTTAAGGATCTCTAACAAAAAATATTTTAAATGAAGTCTGCACTAAATATGAGTTCAGCCATAGTTGTTGCTTTAAGGTATACTTTTCCTCACATACAATGCTGTGGCAAGAGCTTGTTGAATGAATGTATAATGATGGCTCTTTAGATCTCAATTCACCTATGCAGGGGTGGGGGGAATGCAGTGTCTCATGGCTGTACTCTGATGTCTTTCAGGTTGCTCAAAAAGTGCTGAAGAATGCCAAGCAGGCATGCCAAAGACTGGGACAGTATAGAATGCCATTTGCTTGGGCAGCAAGGTAAGGGGAGCACCTTTCATAACATTAGCATAGGGATGGATGGATGGATGGGTGGGCAAATAGATGCATAAGTTAATAGGATTATTCTGTTTGTTATCTGGAGTAAAAAGAGATTTGAATGTGTGAAATTAAAAGTAAAAAATCCCCAAATCTGAAAAATCATTTACCATATAGCAATAGAGCAGTGATAGAGCAGAAAGATGCTGGCCAAAGATCAACTATCTAGTATTGACATGGTGGGCTTGTTTGTTACAGAGGGATCCTAGGTCGCATGGGGGGTAACTCCAGGGGGTCAGCAGTGGCCTCTGTCTGTGGTTTTACTTCGCAAGTGTATATTGTTTCTAAGCATAAGGATGTTTGCTAGAAATGCTTTCTGTATAAATTGAGTTAGTTATGTTCATCCTTGTTAATATTTTCCCACATTATTAGATAACGAGATTTCTTTTGGCTAACACCAATGAAATAATAATTCATTTATGCATAGAAACCATAGTTAAATGGTGGATTTGTTTGGTCCTTTGAAAACTCAGTTTAAAAATATTATTTTGCTATTTCAGGACATTATTTAAGGATACAGCTGGAAACCTTGACAAAAATGCCAGATTTTCTGCCGTCTACAGGCAAGACAGCAATAAGCTGTCAAATGATGACATGCTCAAGTTACTTGTGGATTTTCGAAAGTGAGTTTTAAGGTCTTGCTTCTTTCTATACCTGAGCGATGCAGGGTGGGATGGGGTGGGGTTGTTTAGGGTAGCAGTCATATGATTGTTGAATTTACGTGTCAAAGGGATGAGAGAGTGGACTCAGAACATTTCCTTAAATCCTAAGGAAAGAAGAAAGAGTTCACAATCAGCAGAGTAACCTGATTGATTTGAATTCTATCTCAAATGTTTTGGGTAGTGATATGAAGGGTAGGTTAGGGACAGAACATGTCTAAGGAGTAAGGAGACAGTTGCAGGAGTTTTGTCAAGAGATGAGACAGCACAAGTCAAAATGCTTACAGGAAGAAATAGAAATACAGTGTATTAACCATTGTTACTATATTATCTTGAATTAATATTTTGTTTTAATTTTTTTCTCATTAAAATATAATTTTTTGAAAGGAAAAAATAGGAAGAAGGAGGCTGGTTCAAATCATAGCAAATACGGGTGTGGCTTCCTGATTGGATATAAGGGTAGAAGGGAGTTATGGGTAGTTACCTAAGATAAATAGTGCATAGGTTTCTGACAGAGATAAATTAAATCATGTTACCATTCCTGTCTTTGTCTAAATTTCCTTCTTATAGAAAAATAAGTCATACTTATATTCATACTGAATCAGGGCCAAATTGACCTCATCTATCAGATTATATCTTGAAAAGATCTTGTTTCCAAATAAGGTCCCATTCATAGGTACTGAGGGTTAGGATTTCACCCTCTCATTTTGATTTCAATCTATGGCAATAAGACAGAGATAAAGCAATCCTCCAGCATCTCACACAGCTTGTAGTGGGTGGAAGTCTGTGTGGTGTGAGAGTACTGTCAACTATTATAGCTCCTTCCTAATGAGTTCACTTCGAACCTCTGATCTCCTAAGACTAGGTCTGAGGACTCTCAGAAGACATGAAAGGAATGACCAACAACTAAATGTTTTTTCTGTGCCATTAGTACATTTCAGAGTTTTTTGGTTTTTTTTTTTTTTTTTAATTTGAAAAAATATCAGCAGGTCAACTGACTTTAAAAAATGAAGAATGGCTATTTAGCTTTATTGGCTTTCATTTTTACTTTTTTCTTCACTGGCAGAAGAGATATGGGGTCTGAAATGGGCTTAATTAACTAACTCCAGAAATGTAGTCTATAAAGAGAAAAATGTGGAACTGTATTAAAAGGCATGAAAAAGATTTAACTAATATTATTTTGTGACAGTTAAGCTGATTATCAACTTGATTAGCTCAGGAGCTGCCCACAAATTAGAGGACCGCACTTCTGGGTGTGTCTTGAGTTTGTCAGGAAAGTCTTTATTGGGTCTCTCCACTGCTTCTCTGCTTCCCAGCTGCCCTGTCCTTCTGCTATGTTTCTGCCTTAGAGCCAGCCAACCATGGGCTGAATCCCTTGAAACCATGAAAGGAATTAAATCTTCCTCTTTAAGTTGTGTCATGTATTTGGTCCACGCAATGGGATAACTTACTGGGGTATACGATACACCCCAACCATAGGTGGGTAGACTTTGCATCTTAAAAATTGCTCTCTTCAGAGTATATTTATGAATTCAATGAATTCAATTCTTCTCCTACTTATATCCAAGAATATTTTTTTCATTGAAGTTGATAGGTGATCTTAATATGGAAAGGAAGAGAGCCAAGAACAATCAAGGCAGTTTTGAAATAAAAACCAAAATTTGGAGTCTTATCTGACCATATTTAAAAAATGAGAAAGAAGAATCTAAGTATATCCATGTCAACAGGCACCTTTGGCCTTCAGTAATTTGGAATCTCTTGTCATAATTTTTAAGAAGTGGAAAAGAAGGGGAATCTTAGATGGAACAAGGATCTTTTTTTATTCTTTTTTTTTTTTGGATTTTTTTTTTTTTTTTTTTTTTTTTTTTTTTTTTTTTTTTTTTTTTTTTTTTTTTTTTTTTTGTCTTTTTGTCTTTTTGAGACAGGGTCTCACTATGCAGTTCAGGCTGGCCTTAAGCTCACTTTGTAGCTCAGGCTGGTCTTGAACTCACAACAATCCTCCTGCCTCAGCCTCCCAAGTGCTGGGATTACAGGCCTGTGCCACCACACCCGGCTAGAACAAGGATCTTTTTTTAAACTGATGAAGGATTTTCAGGATCTCTTTAACTATGTGATTGTACAGTTTTTGAATCTCTTGATCTTTTCCTTATTTGTGGTTTTAATTATGGTAATAATCTTAACTTGCTGTCACTAAGCTAGTTTTTTTTTTCCTATGCCAATAAAATTTCCTAGTTCTACAATAGAATTATACATTAACTGGGTTGATTTTGAAGAACTTTTTCCCTGCTCATTCAGGTCATTGAAGCAGGACTAAATGAGGGAGGTTCCTGGGTTCACCTCTGTGATTTCCGGCACCATTTAAGTCACCCCCAGTGATGTTGCTGACATCATTGGCAGTAGTATTCCCTGAACAGGACAGAAGGATTGTTGAGAGAATACTCTTGGATCTTGTGAATATGCTGCTATTCTTGAAAAAAGAACACTTATTTTTATATTTACATAGTCAAGGTTCTCACATTTATAAATATATATTCCCATTCCTTGGGAAATAGAAAAGAGGGAGAAAAATGTTCTACACCTTTATTTTTATCTTTCATGGAAGTACTTTATATAGTTAGGTCATGCTACCTATTTCCCTGCATAGTACCAAGTCTTTTCTGAAGGTATTAAATATTTTTGTAAACTTCATTTCTTTTTAGTTTTTTGTTTGTTTGTTTGTTTTTTTGTGCAGGGTCTCACTCCACAGCCCAAACTCATAGTGATCCTTCTGATTTCTGCCTCCGTAGTGCTAGGATTACAGTCACGTGCCACCACATCTGGATTCCATCCCCAGTTCAGTGTACCCGAGGGTGGGGCCAGCACAGCATGCAGAGCTACAGATCGAACCCTGGCCCCTGCACTTATCTAAGCGAGCACTTATTCCACTGAGCTGTACTGCCAGCCCTTGTAAACTTCATTTTTAAGGCCTACTAATGGATATTATGATATTCCATTGAGCAGGTAGACTATAGATTAACTCACCTCATTTTTGGACCTTTAGCATGTTTCTTATTTTTTAGAACTGCAAATATGAGTCACACCACATTTCAAAAATCTTACTGAAGGAGCCGGGGAGATGGTTCAGTAGAGTAAGTGCTTCCCTGGCCAAGTGCAAGGGCCTGAGTTCAATCCCTGGTTCCACCAAAAAAAATTTAAAAAATCTTACTGATGGGTATTATATTATACAGTGATTCTTACTGAGAATGGGAATTATATTATGTATAGTATATTATAAAATAACTGTCATTTTTAACTTGAGTTCCAATAAACCTTCAGCCTTCCTTATAAATAACAAGGTAATACTTTGAACAATTAGCCACATTTATTTAAACATAATATCTCAGTAAATTACCATGCAGTTCTTTTTTTGTTTGGAGTTTGTTGGTTGGTTTTGAGACAAGTCTCTCTATGTAATTAAAGCTGGCCTTGAACTTACTGTGTAGCCCAGGATGGCCTCAAACCCATGCTAGTCCTCCTGCCTTCCAAGTGCTAGGATTATAGGCATGCACCACTGTGTCTGGCTCGTATAACTCCTAATAATCAATACTTGCATCTGTATCAATTTATGCAGAAAGGTGAAATATTCTATTGTTAATGAAGAAAACCTGTATCTATGTGGCCTTTATTTTTAAAAGGAACTATTTTAGATAATTTTTTCTGTATACAAATAAAAGTGGTTAGGCACATAGCTAGATAGAAAGATGGACAGGTATATAAGTAGTCATAAACCTATATACCAAAAAATTAATCATGGACATTGCTGAGGAATGGGTTTATGGTAGTTTCATTTTCTGCTTTATAGCATTCTATTAATTTTTTTATTAACTAATGTTTACTTTTATATTCATGAAAAATAATGAAAACCAGTATGTGAGAGAAGTTGGAGGCATGTCTCAGAAGTTTCTTGCTTATTGAATTTGTCCTACTAATTTGATTTGAAACTGTCTCATTGCTATTTGTTCTTCAATAAAATAAAAGAAAAAGAAGAAGTTTCTTGCTAGGCTATGTGAGGGTAGCCCTGATAACAGGCAAAAGAGTAAAACTTGATAGCCAAACAGCCAAACCTTCAATAGTTCAGAGCACAGGAGGGTGCTGTGGACTCTCGCACATATCACATCTCATGTTTTTGCCCACTAGGGTGGATTTATTGCTGAGAGTATGTTCTATCTGACCAGCTATAAGATGCAGTAGCACAAGGACTCAAGGGAACATTGGCATCTACTCCTTGTATTGTTCACAATAATGTAGTGTTAGGGAAATAGATTTGTTTCTCTTTTTTAACCTTTGCATTGCTCTTTTTTTTTAATTTCCTTTTTTTTATATAGCAGAGAATTTCCTATCAGTCACCTGAGCACTAGCTTGAGTCCAAGAGCTATTGTTTATACTCTTGTGATTTTATAATACACAAGAAACATTTTTCCAAGCTGTTCAGTTTTTATAACTTATCCAAAAAATTCTGCCAAGGCTGATAAACCATTCTTCCCTTTTTCCTTGTAGTAATTATTTGGGGAAGTGTCCCAGGTTTAGTAAGAAAGTGATTCTATCAGGTAGGCAACAGTGCTGATGAATACATTCCAAGAGATACGTAAGTAGAGAGACTTGGTTTTTTACCTTAGATTTGCTTACAGTGGTATCTTTTCTATCTTCTACAGGAAATGTGAAAGCATGAAGGCAAAATGTTTTTTATTTAAATATTTTTCTTTAGAATATGTCTTTATATGCTACTACATTGGTGGTTTACATTAGGTTATTTGGATATATATCTCTATTTGTATGTTAATTTTCTTTGCATTCAGGTTTGATATTTTTTATCTAGTTATACCACATATGCAAGATTGGGCCACTTGACTTCCTTTAAACACATTGTGGCTATTGACTTCACCATGCTCTTACCTCTGACAAATTCTGTCCCCTTCCTGCCCTATCAACACATAGGTCACAAATATCTATGACATGCATGCTTCCCCCTTTTTTATGCTTCAGAGTCCTCTGTAGCTTATTTCCATGCTGGGAGACCTGAGGCTGGTTCTTCTGCTATGCTGCCTGAGTCCTCTCCTCTTTTTAAGGATGGATACTAAATGGTCTCTTACCTCCTAGCTGTCCCAGTTTTTCTAAAATTTCTGCCAAGGCTGATAAACCATTCTTCCCTTTTACCTTGAAGTAATTACTTGGGGAAGTATCCCAGGTTTAATAAGAAAGTGGTTCTGTCATATAGGCAACAGTGCTGGTGTGTGCTAGGATTGTGCTTGGGAATAAATGAAAAGGTGCTAAAGGGTACCATTTCCCACTATGGATTCTGCTATCTTTTATTGTGCCTCAGTAGATGTAGATACTCTGCCTTCTGATAGAGGTTTATACTTATGCTATGACAGTAGTTATCATTATAGACCATAATTAGTTGGCAATGCCTACTGAGCTTTGAAGACTGGAATCTTGTATCTTTATGTTCTACCCATGGTGCTGAACATAGTGCACATTGTAACTTTTGATAGCATTTGATAAATGCTTACTGTATTTTCTCATAGACATAAGTTCAATGATTTTTTTTTTTTTTCTTTTCTTTTTTTCAGGACCTAGTATTGAACTCAGGCCCTTGCACTTGCCAGGGAAGCACTTATTCCACTGAGCCATCTCCCCAGCCCCTCAATGATTTTTATTTAACCAAAAGTACATCAAGTTTATTTCACTCATATTTAAGTTTCTTTTTTGTGACAGCAAAGATTTTAAGAAATACTTCTTTTTTTTTTTTTTTTTAATGTATTTAGTACAGGGTCTGATTACACAGATCAGACTCATAGTGATTCAGCCTCCCAAGTGCTGGGATTACAGGCATGTGCCACCATACGCAGTCTCAATCACCATCTCAGCACACCAGGGGGAAGGAGGGTGGCAACACAGCATGCCAGGGATCAAACCCTGGTCCCTGCATCTGCCTTACCAGGCACTTTAATCCACTTAGCTATCTGGCTGGCCCTAGAAATACTTCCTTTAAATGAGTTTATATTTACTACTATACCCAAGCATACCTGTATTGCCACTTGATCTTTCTAATGGACCAATGTAGGGAATAAAGAAAGCAAGCCCAGACTGCAGACATACACAGAGAAGGGCACCAAGTATGGAGACGCAGGATGACTCTTGGTTTGCACTGTTGCCCTTCTCTTGGTTAGTCAGCAGGAATGTGTGAAAAACTTGAGCCTTCTAGATTCAACATGCGCAGTAGTTTGGAGGCCTTGAGGCATCATTACACTTACCTAATTGGTGGAATTTAAGATGGGTATTATATCAAGTATTTATAGTTTTAAGTGTTAAAAACAAAATAACCAAGTCTGACGCCAATGATGAGAGAATTCACTGTGTGTAACACACACAGAGACACTCATACTATCACTTTGTGTGTGAGGTTTGGTTTTGATTACTAATTAGTGAGGTCAATAGAAATGGTAGACTTATGAGGTTTGCTGAAGTTTATATCTTTAAAAATTTAAAATTAGTAAAATAGCCTTCACAAAAGCCCATGTAGAACTATATTCAGGTCTCTGGTTCGAAATAATGCCTCTGTAGAAGCAGCAACTGAGAAGGAAGAAGGTCTCAGCAGAGAGAAGATTAAGAAGTAAATAGACACAAATATAAACATTGTAGAAAATTTTACAGCAAATATTGTTTAATTAAAATTTGTTTACTTAGAAGTCTAACTCTATTAAAAAAAAAAAAAAAAAAAAACTTTAGAATAAACGCTTCCCTGGCAAGCACCAGGGCCTGAGTTCAATCTCCAGTTCCAATAAATAAATAAATAAATAAATAATAAATAAATAAATAAATAAATAAATAAATAACAAAAAAAAACCTCTTTGCTATATGTAATAAATAGAATATTTCTAACTCAAAGAAACATGTGCAACTTCACAGTTTTTTTTTTCAGTTTTGTGGAATGCAATGCTTATGACATATTATGGCATTAAATTGTTCAGATGAAGTGAAAAATTGTATCTTAAGTGCGTGTGTGCTTCCGTAAAAACTCACAGGGCTGAGGGTTATTCCTCTACAAAGCTCTTTGTGAAGTGTGTTGTTGGGGAGAGCACAGTGCTTGGGAGGCAGTTAAAGCTCACAGGAATTGACTGTTGGGGATACTACTGACCCACCTCCTCCTCCCAGTAGACACGATGCATAAAGTCGAGTTATGCGGGGCTGTACCTGAAAGTCTGTTGACCAAAATCTTAACTGACAGCAAAATTGTGAAAAATCATTGACTTCTAACAGCACTTCAGTGAATTCTTCTTTGAAAATCTAGTGTAAACAAACAAAAGGAAGTGAAAATAAGAGAACCTAAGTGAGAGATTTTGCATCTTAAAGTAGAAAATGGGTCAAGAGAGATCAACTCAACTTAGTTTCTGGTGGTAAAGAAGCAAGGATTTAGGATTTTTAGGGAAGTACAAATTTAGCCGCATAATTCTGAGATACCCTGAGAAGTTTTTGTGAAACTGCTTAATAGTAGAATGTTAGAAACAAGAGATAGGAACTTTTTAGAAATGAGCGTAAAACCAGAAGTTAAATACAGTGTTTTTTATTGAGCTTCAGTGTTATTTGGCAATACTCTAAAAGAAATGATTAAACAAATGGCTTATGAAGAGCTATCCAGTTACATTGTTTTAGGAATGGGTTATATTATGTTGAACTTGTCCAAATCACATTTTTTCTCTTTTAATTTGGGTGGCTAAGCTGATTCAGTAGAGGAATGCAAAGCCCTCAGCAGAATGACTTACCGTACGTGTATATCCTGATGCCCTATGAACAATCCAGAGACGAGTGTGACTGTTAAGTGGGCAGTTGTCCAACTGCTGAAACAACAAATGCCAAAAAGAGTGATAAATGGGCTGATGTCTCTGTAAATAGGACTCTGGGGATTTGAGAGAGTCTGTTCTTAGCAATGTTTTGTGTTGTATGTTCATTGATGATGCTTATGAAATATAATACGCTGATTAAATGTTTTCATGACATAAAGCAGTTAGGAAGGCTTAGATGTTAGAACCTGGGTTTAGGAAGCTGGAAGTAGCTCAGACATTTAAAAGAATCAAATTTCATCAATGTAAATGTAAAAAACCCTGTTCTGAGGTCCAAACACAGTTGTTTGACACAGATCAGAGAGTTGTAGCACAATAATAAAAATGAATAAAAACAGATGTAGCAATCAGAGGTGATTATAATTTAATGTGGGTCACTAGGTGCATGGTTACCAAAAGTTGCATCTTCTGGGCTGCATTGGTAAGTATTGCTCATACCAGGTAGCTGTCCTACCATGGTCATACTGTCTCATAGTGCCTGACCTGTGCAGTTCCAAGTACCTAGATTTAAATAGCACATTCTTGGAGGAGAGAAGTTGCATTGAAGGAAAGTACAGAGGAGCTGAGAATGGAGGACTTCAGAATGTATGGTAGGTAGCTATAGGTATTGGAAAGGTGAAGAAACATAAGCAGCCCTCTTGAACAAAAGTTTCAGAGGAGCAGATTTCATCAAGCTATGAGGAAATGCAGCCTGGAATCGAAATGAGTGTTGAAAGTTACCTTGGCACCAGAAAGGTAGGGGCAGTAACAGTGCTTGTCAGGAACTTCAGAGGCGATCTCTGTATTGGACCTCAGGCCAAACAGATAGTTTCACTGAGCATCAGCTATCCCAAGATGATGTCTCGTTGAGCATGCTGATGGTCCTAAGTAAACCATAACATTATGGTGAAGGTGGTATGGTTCAGAAATGCTTTAAATCTATTTTGATGATTAAAAAAAAAAAAAAATTATGTAAACCTGTGTATGTTTTGTTTGGTTATTGAGAGCTTCTACAAGGGCAATTTAAAACTTTATAGTACTGGCATAAAAGGTAAAAACAGGGAAAATTATTTTTAAGACATTTCATTTAACCCAACAGATGCTATTATTATTCTGGTATGGTACTGGTAAAAAAAAAAAAAAAATGTGCAAACTAAGTCTTCAAAACCAGATATAGGGAATGGCAAGATAGCTCAGTGGACTACAGCGGAAATACAGAAAGTCTAAAGTAGGATCAGTTCCAAGTGTGAAATATACATCTGATTATTTTTTTTTAATGTATTTGGTTGTTGCAGGGTCTCACCACGCAGCTCGAACTCATGCTGATCCTCATGCATTCAGCCTTCTCAGCACTGGGATTATAGGTGCACAGGTGTGCGCCACTACACCTGGACTCTGGCCAGCTCAGTCTGCCCTGAGAGCAGGGCTGGCATGGCATGTGGTGCCAGGCATCGAACTATGGTCTCTGCATTTGCCTAAACCTGCCTAAGCAGGCACTTTAGTCCACTGAGCTATCTTGCCATTCCCTATATCTGGTTTTGAAGACTTAGTTTGCACTTTTTTTTTTTTTTTTTAACCAATACCATACCAGAATAATAATAGCATCTGTCGGGTTGAATGAAATGTCTTAAAACTAATTTTCCCTGTTTTTACTTTTCATGTCAGTACTATAAAGTTTTAAATTGCCCTGGCAGAAGTCATTACACTAGAGTACACTTCCCTTGGAAGTGCTGGTCTAGGATTTAGGTTTCACAATTAAACCAATTTATAAATGTTTGTTTTTTCTCTTTTGTTTGTAGACCTGAGAAGATGGCTAAGCTCCCAGTGATTTTAGGCAATCTAGACATTACAATTGATAATGTTTCCTCAGACTTCCCTAGTAAGTGTAAGTTCCATGTAATAAACATACAAAACTTTTGCTTGCCTAGTTTTTACCTTAGTTTGTACTGTTTGAATATCTTTTCAGATTATGTTAATTCATCCTATATTCCCATGAAGCAATTTGAACCCTGTACTAAGACTCCAATAACATTTGAAGTAGAGGAATTTGTGCCCTGCATACCAAAACACACTCAGCCTTACACAATCTACAACAATCACCTTTATGTTTATCCTAAGTACTTGAAATATGATAGTCAGAAGTCTTTTGCCAAGGTGAGTGTGCAGGTTGGGGATTCATACTCAATATCAAACTTTCCTTTGAGATTTTGCTTTCTATGTACATAGTTATATGTCCTGACTTTTTCTTTACATATTGCTTCAGGCCAGAAATATTGCAATTTGCATTGAATTCAAAGATTCAGATGAGGAAGACTCACAGCCCCTGAAGGTTTGTAGAGTTATATATATTCTGTAATTCTCTGCATATGCTAATTTTTCCATCTTAAAAGTGCACTTGCATGATATGATATGCAAGTAAGGTAATTTTATAACATTTAATTGATAATAAATGAAAAATATATACTATTATATCATAGAACCACATCTGCTGAATCTTATAAAACATAGAATACATAAGTTCTTATTCCTGACTATCTTTTGTTATTCTGTTTAGGGATGAAATTTCGTATATATTCAATTCAGTAAAAGCTTATTTTGTACCAACTCTGAAACAGGTATATTGCAAGTGCTAAGAATTATAATATAAATAATATTTATAATACAAATAGTGATAGATCCACAGAAGATCTTTATTAAATGTACATTGTAGTTAACAAAAATGATAGTAGATTGTAGGTAGCATTCATTGAATACTTATACTCCAAGCAGTATTCATTTGCCTGCTTAATTCTTTTGATTCTCATAATGCTCTTTTTGGTTAGGCATTATTTTGTTCCATCTTTTTAGATGAGGCTGAAGCATATAATTAAAAAAGTTGGTCAGTATGGAAACTGTGATTTAAATCTGAACAGCCTAGTTTCAAAGTCTTTACTAGGCTCCAAATTCTTTAGTAGGTTAAAAAGACTTTCTAAAAAGAGAAGGAAACAAAGGAACAAGAAGAAATGTAGTATTCACCCTTGATAAATTTATAGTTCAGTGAAACACAGTTGTTGGGGAAACTCTTGGCACCCAGAATAACTGAAGTTGTTTTTTGGAGAGGACTAGAGAATCAGTGTAGAAAAATGTGGAGAAGACACACAGAAAAGAGTTAACAATTTCTTGAAGAATATTTGCTCAGTGCACACAGAAACAAAGGTCATTTGGACAGTTCTTTAAGCAGAAACATGAGAGTGTGAAAGGAAATAGTAAATGAAGGGTCACTCAGGCATAGGTAAATAGAAAAGGGAGCAGGTAAGTGGGCCTAGAGATCTTCTTACTGGTGACCTGGACCCCAAAGTTAAAAGTCAGTAGGCAGTAGAAGTCTATCCAAGGTTCATGCTATAGAGGACCATGTCACAACTAAATTTTATTTCTTACTCTACTAATGGAATCCTGATGTTTACCCATTGTAACTCTTACTTTAGTGCATTTATGGCAGACCTGGTGGCCCTGTATTCACAAGAAGCACCTTTGCTGCTGTTTTGCACCATCACCAAAACCCAGAATTTTATGATGAGGTAAGTGGTATCTTTAAGGGAAAAATGGGTTTTAAGGGAGATGTCAAGTTATTTGTCTGGTATAGCAAAATTCAGCAGAAGCTGTATATTATACTGAACTTCCAGTAATAGACCCAAGTGACATATTTGTTTTGAATGTTTTTCCAGTTATTAAAGTAATACCTTTAAAAATTATGATTTAAAGGACTGGGAAAATGGCTTAGTGGAATAAGTGCTTCCCTGGCAAGCACAAGGGCCTGAGTTCAATCCCTGATTCCGCAAAAAAAAAAAAAAAAAAAAAAATTTAGTAAATACAGAAAAGAAAAATATGATAGTTCAGTCACTGCTACCACAACTAATAATTGTGGCAGGAAATTCATACTTGAGTACAGTTACATTTCTTGGACCTGAAAATCTTTTTTTATCTTTGGGTTTGCTTATGTTAAAGTGCAATTTGCAGTTGACTCTTGAATAGCCTCAGAGGTCAGGAACACCAGCGTGCCCCCAGCAGTCAAAAATGCACATGCAACTTTTGTTCCCCAAAACCTGTAACCTTTTCAATAACATAAGTAGTGGATTAGCACATATTTAGTTGATGAAAAATATGAGCACCATGAGAGTACTTTTTACTGATATGTAAATTTACTGATGAGAAAAACTACTTATGTAGACATGATGAGTGTCACACAGCATTTTAAGTAAATACTGTATAATGCCATATTACTGACAAGAAATAGCTATAAAACTGCAGTATGTTCTGTAGTTGATTTTGTAGTTGTAATTTAATATTTTATCTTTATAGTTGTATACATTTTTCTTGTCTACAAAGGTGTTATGTACAAATTTTTTTTTTTTTTGGAACTCAGAATTAAACTCAGGACCTCTGTGCTGCTGAGGTATATCCCAGGCTCACTTTGTACAATCTTAAGTGTATCTGATATGAGATTTTGACAGAAAAGGTTTTCATATACATATAATTTATACATTGTTGAAATATCTAACTTTCTCTTAATTTTATTTTAAGTATTTCTAGGCTTTATGGTTTTTCTACAAGTTTGTTTTTTCTTTAATTATGGGAAATCTCAAGAATTTCTCTATAGGTCTAAGGTATATCTCTGGGGTAGAGTATGTATTTAGCATATGTAAAGTACTGACTTAAAAACCAGCACCATAAAACAAAAATAAAATGCATGTAAACAGAACCACTCCAGGCCCCAATGCGGTTCAGTAAAACTGGCATGTGAATTTTTTTTTTAATTTGTAATAAGATTTTACAACATAATTCAGACTTGTGGTGATGCTTCTGGGCCTCCCCAGTGCTGGGATTATAGGCCTGTACTACTTACTACACCTGGGTTCAGGGCCTGGCACAGCATGTGGTATTGGACGTCGAACTCAGGAACTTGTGCTTACCAGGCAGGCACTTAGACCACTGTGCCATCTCCTCAGTTCTGCCATGTGAATATTATTTTGAAATGTTCTAATCTACATTTTCATATGCTGAGTCCATGTTAAGTTGATATAGTAGTTACTATTTGTTGTGTGTTTTACAATACTTTTAGAGTTAAAATAACCAACAACTTTTATTTCTGTTTCTGGTCAATGAATTCATTATTCATTTCTCTGTAGGCACAGTTTACCTCTCAGATATCTTTAAATATAAATGTTAAATACAATCAGAAAATAAATTCACATGTATCTGATACGCTGTTTTCACCAAAAAAAGTTTTTGATCTTTTTAAATGTCAGGAAAGTTTTGGTTTTTGTTTCTACAGATTAAAATAGAATTACCAACTCAGCTTCATGAAAAGCACCACTTGTTGTTCACATTCTTCCATGTCAGCTGTGATAATTCAAATAAAGGAAGCACAAAGAAGAAAGACGTTGAAACACAAGGTTGGAAGTTTCATCATTCCTTTGTTTTTTTGATAACTTATACCTTAGATTCTTGAATTGTGTTTCAATTGCATTTTTTATAAAAGGCTAGTTCATTTTTCGTAAAAGTGATTTTTATGTAAGTTTTTAGAAAATAAAATTTTAGGATTACAAAGAGGCCAAAGTATATTGTACAAAATGTTCTTTAGAGAAGCTTTTAAATTTGTTACTCTAATTGATATTTAGTTGTCATACTGAGACAATTTTATGTTAGATCTTGACATGCTTATCGTGGGTATTTTGTTTCCCACAGTTGGATATTCCTGGCTTCCACTACTGAAAGACGGAAGGGTAGTGACCAGTGAGCAACATATCCCTGTGGCAGCTTGCCTTCCATCTGGTTACCTTGGCTACCAGGAGCTTGGTGCCGGCAGGGTATGGGACTTTGATTATCCCAGTTCCTTCAGGAGAGAACAATGAAAATCACAATAACAAGACAGATACTGGATAAAATAGGACACCAATTCAAAGATGAGTCCTTAAGTTTATGTAAATTAATGTAAATCTGTTAAACAAATCCCTCATCCACATGGTAGTTAATTCTGAAGGCTTTCTTATTCATGAAAATCTGAATGTCCTCAGTTTCCTTTAATTGTTCTGTTGGCTTTACATTCTTTTTAACTTTCTTAGATTTTATAATTTCAGTTTTATAACATGGTTGGATAACTTATTTTAATGTGTCTCAGTACTTAAATAATGCCAAATTTGTCCATGTTATGGACAAATAGTAAAGTATTCCCAAAGAAGTAAACCATACAACTTCCAGGTTTAATTCTTAGTCTGAACGTAACTTAAAATATAGGTTTCAGAAGTTAAAATAAACGTAGATAATTGACCCTTAGCATATATTGAGAATACCTAGGTGTATTCTTACTTGCTGTATTTGATACCTTATACCATCTCTTTCAGAATCCTGAACTCAGTCTAGTAAAAAAATATGGGTAAAATAGTACCATTTGTTTATTAAATGGACATTAACTCACACAACAGCTACTAAGTAGAAAAGATTATTTAGAACACCCACTAGGAAAGCACTGTACTTAAGGCAAGAATATATGCAGAAGTCCATATTGGCTATGGCCCTGCTGTGACCAGGCACAGCTTTCACATCACTAGTACACTCCGAGCCTGTAATCCCCACTGACTGTCAGAAGCTAAGATAATGAATCTGTTGGAATGTTTTTTCCCCATATTTTTTTTCAGCATTATGGTCCAGAAATTAAATGGGTAGATGGAGGAAAGCCACTGCTGAAAGTTTCAACTCATTTGGTTTCTACAGTGTATACACAGGTGTGTGCTACTCTATAAAATTAGCAGTGATTGCTCTGTGACTCAGTTTGCACCTTTTTTGTTAAATAGAATCCTGATATGTCATGTGGCTATTTTTATTCTACAGATCTTTATTTGAAGAAAAGATGTAGAGTGTGTTCATTTGTAGTGATGTAAATGCCTAGCACAAGTAACATTTTTTATCACTGTTCTTTGTTGGAAAATATTTTTGATGCTGTCTTTTTAATGTGACCAATTTCCTAGCATTAAAAGAAAATCATGTATGTTTGATATAAGCAGCAAGTACTCTTACACACACTAATACACTTTTCTTGTCCTCCCTCCCCTAGGATCAGCATTTACATAATTTTTTCCAGTACTGTCAAAAAACTGAATCTGGAGCCCAGGCTGTAGGGAATGAACTTGTGAAATACCTTAAGGTATCTATGGCTTTCTTAATAGCCTTTTTAAGTGACTTTCAAGTAAGTTTAGTTTTCTGTTTGGTAAGTGTTTTGGTTACTTTTCACTCATTGCTGGGACAAAAAACCCAACATCCAAAATTAAGAAAGGAAAGATTTATTTATCTCACAGTCAGTGTAGATTTCAGTCTATGGCTGGCTCCAAGTCCGAGTAGAAGATTGCACAGGGCAGCAGTTCATGGAGGTAGAAAACAGCAAAACAAAAGGAGGTAGCTTCTTGCAAGCCTCTCTCCCTTCCTTCCACTCTGACTGCAAAGTAGAGCTTTTCCAAGGAAGTAGAAAAATTGTTGGTACAGAATCCTTGTTCAACTCCCTTTTCTATCCTTTTTGTGCTGAGTCACTCTAAGCCCTCCTTGCCCTAGGTTGGGCCCTCCACACCTTAGGGAGGGGCCTCCATACCCTAGGGCATAGAGTCTCTGAACCTGATCCAGTCAGGCTTCCAACTTCTCAATGAATCAACCACCACGGTGTGTTCTTGGCCCTTGGAAACTTGGGCAGGTACCAGGGATGTTTTGCAGTGGTAGAGCAGTTGTCTAGCATGGGTTGAGAACCTGAGTTCCATTCTTGCACTGCAATTCATCAGCCAACCAGAGAAACTTCTAGAAGGATGCTATCACCTAGCTGCTTTCACAGC
>PVKA01014498.1:0-52265 GCA_004027165.1 Ctenomys sociabilis
ATTGTGAGTTCAAGGCCAGCATGAATTCTAGGTTACACGGTGAGAACTTGTTTCAAAGAAACTAAAATAAAAATTTTATTAAAACTGGACAAGAGATTAGAGCAGATTCTTTCCTGAAGAAGGCCTGTGGATGCCAAATAAGCCCATGAGAAGATGGCAGGGGCTCTCTAAGTCCTTGGGAACTGGTAGAGCAGACAGAAACATGCTACCTCACACCAGGCAGAAGAGCTATGGCTGAAGCCGGCACGACATGTCAGTGAGGCAGTGGAGCGACTGGAGCTCTTGTGCTCTCGTGGTGGGAAGTGATGCAACTGACATAGAATGACATGCAGCCTCCAAATTATACACAGGAAATGTTATAACACCCAACATGTTAGATGTCAAATACACCCCGTCCATGTTCCCCAAAATCAAAGAATGAATATTAAGGAACAATAAAGGTTAAGAGTAAAAAATATTTATTGACAGAAAGACAGCTTCTCTTCCCTGGCAAGCACAAGTGCCTGACTTCAATCTCCGGTTCTGCCAAAAAAAAGAAAAAAAGAAAGATAGGTTGCCGGGCGTGGTGGCGCATGCCTGTAATCCCAGCACTAGGGAGGGTGAGGCAGGAGGATTGTTGTGAGTTCAAGACCAGCCTGAGCTACAAAGTGAGCTTAAGGCCAGCCTGAACTGCACAGTGAGACCCTGTCTCAAAAAAAGACAAAAAAAAAAAAAAAAAAAAAAGAAAGATAGCTCCTGTCTATGAGAGACAGGAGGGGGGCCTGGAAAGTGAGTTGTCCACGAGCCACTTCTCAAAGGAAGTTTCATAGAGCAAAATCAGAAGATGAGTACAAAACCACGAGGTGGGGCTGTGAGGTGAGACAGAGCTATAGTGAGTGCAGCTATGTAGGAAATGTTGGCCCAATCAGGAAACAAGCCGCATAGCAAGTACGCATGGAAAGTAGGAGGGCCTCTCCTGGAAGGGATGGGTCAGGAGGTCTTGGTGCCCCACCTGGGTGGCTGGTGCCTGTTTAGAATACTGATCATTATTATTTATCCCTCAGGGAGATATGTAGGTGTAGTCATTCCGTCTTTATCTTGAGGCCTGGCCTTCAGCGAACGTACCTCAAAACCATAGGTGTAGTGTGTTCTTTGGCACTGACTCCTCTGAGGACTAGGCCCTCCTTTTTTTTTTGTCTTTTTGAGACAGGGTCTTGCTATGCAGTTCAGGCTGGCCTTAAATTCACTTTGTAGCTCAAGCTGGTCTCAAACTCACAACAATCCTCCTGCCTCAGCCTCCCGAGTGCTGGGATTTGTAATCCCCATGTTCCACCATGCCTGGCTCCTGGCCCTTCTGATTGCCTATAACATTTTTACCTAACTTAGCTGTCTGCAGCACTGCTACTTTTTTTTTTTTTTATGGAAGGGTCTACCAGGTGTGCAGGGTCTCACTACTAGGCTAGACTCATAGTGATCTGCCTGTTTATAGCCTCCTAAGAGCTGGGATTACAGGCATGCACCACATGCCCAGTCTAGTACAGCTACTTTGGAAAACAGGAGAGCTCATGAAAAGTTAGGCATAGATGGATCGATCACATCTGCCATCCCCCTCCTGTGTGTTGTTCTGGGACAAATGAAAGCCCATGTGTATAGGAAAACCTGTATATAAATGATCACAGCAGCTTTATGTGCAGTAGCCCATCTGGGATTTACCAGAAAGTCATCAGCAAGTGAGGAATGTACCTCTTCAGGGCTAGACAGTTCAGCAGCACAGCATTTGCCTCACATGCTCAGAGCCACAGGTTCAACCCCCAGCGCTGCATAAAGGGAAAAATGTCTCTTCAGCCACAGATCGTGGCAAGCCACGCACAGCGTTACTGCACAATGGGAATAATGAATAGTGGACGTGTCTGCAGCGTGGGTAGTTCTTATAACAGTTATGTGAGAAAAAGGAATCAGTGGTGACCAGAGCGAGGGGTTGAGCAGGAGGGATCTCAGAGGGGCCTGGGGAACTTTTGAGGGAGAGGGTATGTGTTCACAGTCTTACTGGTGATAGAACATGGGTGCAGACGCAAGGAACAGCTAGAAAGACAGCTTCCCTTGGGCTCTGGCTTCAGCCTTGTAAAAATATCAACCTCCCTAATGAACTGACCTGGCCTAAATCCTGCCTAGAGAACAGACCATTCTAGACCCAGAAGCCCTCAGTTTCAAGAGAAAAGGGAAACTTGAGCCATGACTGTGGACTAGATGACCTGCTTCTAGTTTGTTCCCCACTCTCTCCTTCTCTGCTCCCCCTTCTCATCCCCTTGCACTGAGAGGCTGTGGCTCTGGCACTTGGCAGCCAGCAGCCCGTCAGGTCTTTATCTCAGTAAAGCCTGTCCTTGTTGCAAATCTTTCTCTCTCCCCTTTTTTATTTCTTATAGTAGACATGGAAAATATATACTTTGGGTTTCCCAGTTAGTTCAATTGTTTAAAGTGCCTGCTTGGGCAAAATCAGTCAGCTGCAGGGGACTGTGGTTCAATCCCCAGCTCCACAAGCTGCACCAGACCCACCCTCAAGGCAGCCTGATCTAGCCAAAGGAAAAAAAAAATCTTTCTCTAATTTTTAGGGCTGGCCAAATAGCTCAACAGATTAAAACGCCTGCTTAGGCAGACTCAGTGGCATGCCTGTAATTTCAGCTCTTTGGGAGTCTGAACACATGTGGATCAATATGAGTCTGATCTACATAGTGAGACCCTGTAGACCCTTACTAAAAAATACAAAAAAAAATTAATTAATTAAAAAATAAAAATAAAAAACAGAAAATGTAAACTTTAAGGTCATATAGTTTATTGATGTCAGTTATGTTAGATGCAAACCCAGGCAATCAACCAGGCCGAGCATTCTGACATGAGAAGATTTATTGGGAACAGCAAGCAGGCTGGCTCTCTAGCGGACCAAGACGGCAGTGAATACAGTGGGGGGAAACTTTATAGGATCATTTAGGGAGGGTGATCATGGGCTGGAGCAGCTGAGGGAAAGCTAATCTTGGCAGGCTACCTGGTCTGTGGGGAACTTTTAATGTCAACAAAGGAGAGTTTCTGTGGTTGCTTGCCCAGGTCAAAGTCAAGTGGACCTGTTCTGCGGTTTTGGGTTTGGCTGTGCATGGGGCCAAGGGGGAAGAGTGTTTGGGGCAAGGTACCTAGAAAACTTTGGATCCTGACCTATCAAATTCTACCTCTGAAAAACTGCTGTTATGGCTTATACCTAGGTGTCCTCCCAAAGCCCCACGCATCCATAGGTGGGGCTTTTGAGAGGTGACTGGATTTTGGCTGTGTGATACTGAATTGTGAGTGTGGATACTGTATTACTCCACTGGTTGGTTTAGCATAGTTTTAGGTGCAGATGATAGATTTACTGGAGGGAGAAGACCCACCCCAGTTGTGGGTTGTGCCAACCAAAGGCTTGGAGCCTGCATGGAATGAAAAGGGAAAGCAGGAGAAGGCTGCTGCGTCCTGCCCGCCCTGCCATGGACTGTTTCTCCTTGGCCATGCCTCTCGTGCCACCTTGCGTTGGAGCCAGCTGACTATGGACTGAAACTGGTAGGTTCTGGCCCTAGTTGAGTTTCTATGGCGGTCATCTAACATGGCTGAAGTCCTGAACAACTGCTCACCTGCCCAGTGACCACGTCCTCCTTCTTCCCCACTCCAGCCCTGGGTACAGTATCCTCTCACCTTTCCTGCACACACAGGAGGGACCCCAATTAGCTCCTTACATTCAATTGAAACTGCCCCTCTAACTCCACCCCTAGCAAAGTCCGTAAGAATCTCGCAGCTTTCTTTGTCTCAGGTCAGAGGATCTATCAGCCCCACCTGCCTTTGATCCTCTCTGAGTCTTTGGAGTCAGTACAGGCTTCTTTTACCTTTCCTATCTCTTTACTGTGCTGCTGAAAAACCTAACAGAAACCTCTGTGGATTATGAGCTAAAATAAACCTCTTTGTTTGACTTGTGAGTATTGGGATTTTGTCCCAGCAACAAGGAAGTAACTAAGACATTCTACTTAAAGAAACTTTACAAAACTATTACATTTAAGACTTGCGCATTTCAGATGGGTATGGTAGCACATACCTATAATCCCAACTACTTGGGAGGCCGAAACAGGAAAAATGCACGTTGGAGGCTGGCCTGGGCAAGATCCTGTCTCGTGGGGGACATAGTCCAACAGCACAAGTACCTGCCTGGCAAGGCAAGGTCCTGAGCTCTATTCACAGGAGACACAGAGAGACAGAGAGACAGAGACTAGAGACACAGAGAGAGAGAGACAGAGAGAGAAAGAGATTCTGTTTTAACCTTTAAAAAAGAAGTTAGGATGTGACTCAGTGGGATTGGTGGCCTAGAGTGTTTAAAGCTCTAAGTTTAATCCCCAGTACTAAGGAAAAAGTGTGTATTTCATGTGTAGAATTTGTACATATACGTATACACATTGTACCTACTTAAGGTTTTAGTTACCTGTGATTATTTGTGTTCTGAAAATATGAAATGGAAAAGTACACAGAGGAATGCAATGAATGATGTATAGTGTGCTAAGGAGAGTCACATGGAGAGAGTCCCATGTGACTCTCCTTAGAGAGCAAATTGGTCAAGCAATGGCCATGACTCATTCACAAGGTGACACTAACAAGGGATCTACAAAGTGTGGTACAGGGTTACAGGATAAACCCTGAGGGTACCTGACTGACCTTATCTGATACAAAAGTTACATTTCTTGTTATATCCGTCTTGTTTTAACTCGGTCTTAACCATCCAGCAGAAAAGTATAAAAATGGAGGTATATAAAGTAAAGCCATAATAATATACTGAGCTGTGAATGGCTCAAGTCAACAACTTCTGTGGATAACCCACTTCTATTGTGGACTGCTGATCTGTGTTGGATTGCTTCATCAAAAAAAAATAACGTATATATTATATATATATATATAAAACAATATTAGCACAAACCTTTTTTCTCAATGAACTAAAAGAAAGCAGCTGTATATCTATCCTATCTTGTATATATCTATATATATATTTTTCACAATAAAACAGTCCTTTATGTATAAAAAAGAAAAAAGAAAAGTCCAGAAATAGACAATTCATAAGATTTATTTATTTATTTTCATAAGTTTTAAATGCTGTGTTCTTTTGAGCAGTGTGATGAAATTCCCCAGATGCGAGCTGCACCCTTGGTAGCAGATCCACCCGTCTACACTACTTCATAGTGACCAACGGGCTACTGTGTTAGTGCCGGGCTTTGGTTCAGGTAACCCTTATTTTACTTAACAACAGCCCCTAAATGCAAGAGAAGTGATGCTGGCAATTTCATTATAGTGTGCTGTTATGACTGTTCTATATTATTATTGATTATTGCTGTTGATCTCGTACTGTACCTAATTTATCTATTTATTTTTGTGGAACTAGGGATTGAACTCAGGCCCTTGCGCTTGCACTAAGGCAAACACTTATTCTACTGAGCTATCTCCCTGGCCCCATGTACCTAATTTATGAGTTAAACTTTATCCTAGAAAAAGACATAGTACATGCAGGGTTTGATGTTCTTTGCCCCTCCACTGGGGGCCATGGAATGTGCCCCACAGGCAAGAGAGGACCCCCGTGTGACTATGTGACAGCCACCCTGTGTGCAGCTTTGAGCAGGTCCTCGTATTTTCTGGGAAAGCAGTATCTTCTTCTGTCAAGAGCCAGGCAGTGCTCTGAGGTCCCTGCCGGCCTGTGGCTGTGTGTCTAAGGATAAAGAGACAGCCCCAGGCAAACAGTGACGGCACACAGTTAAACCAGACCAGATTTCCAACACAAACCCTGGGGCCCAGCCTGAGCCCCTTTAAATTCCATTCATCTATCGCTGTGTATTTGCACAGAGAAAAACCTGTTGTACTAAAGTCCTGATCTTGGAGCCAAGGCCCCTCCTGGGAGGGGGGCAGGGAGAGGGCAAATATTGATGCTGGCGGCAGAGCTCTCAGCCCAGGCCGCCCTGCTGCCGCTGCCAGGGGAGAGCCTGCCCCTCCTCCCCTCCCAGGGCTTCTGGGTCCATGCTATGGAGTGCAACTTGGACGGTGGTGCAGCACATGTTCCCTTCTGGGTGCAAGAACCGATAGACAAAGTAGTGTCCTGCTAATGACAGCCACAAACTGTTTGCAGGCTGAGCCCTGGGCCTCGGGAGACAGCAAGCCACCAGAGGACCTTAGTGGGCTCTGATTTTGAACCTATCAAAGTTTAGCTCTTGCATCTGTGTTTTAAAAGCTGTGTGATCCTAACCCAATACCTTTATCTCTCTGTGGCTCTGGAAAGTGGAATAACCAAACAAGGTTTCAGATTGCTTGTGAAGACTGGAGAAAACAAGGTTCCAACGAGCAGACTTTCTCCCTAAGTGCGGGCTGCTAATGCTTGTTTGTGACAAGCTGCTGGCCCAGGGCTGGTACTACTTTTTCTGCAGGGAGCTTTCTCTCCTAGTCCTCCTGGCAGCCCAGCAGTTAGCCTGTCTTGGGACCCTTCTTCCTCAGCCTCCTTTGCAGCCATTTCCAAAGCAGATCAGTGTATTCCTCCTGCATAAAACCTCCGTCCCCCTATGCGGGGTCCCTCTCTGCAGCCTAGAAGACAAGCTCTTCAACACCCTTGGCACCTGGGGCTCCCACTCCTCAGCTTTAGGGTGCCTCCCCGCTTCCCCCACCACCGCTTGGTCCTGGCCCCTTCCTGAGGAAGCAGAGGTCCCCTGACCATGAGGCAACAGCTAACCCAGCTTCAGAGGCCGGCACCTGTGCCTGACGCTAGCTAGTCAGCACAGGTAGTCTGCTACCTCACCTGTCCAGTGAGACTCTAGCCAGGCATTTATCTGGTTAGGGCTCCATTGACACCCCACTGCCCTCAGGGCACAGTGTGTCCACCTGGCCCCCAGGACCCACTCCCCTCTCTTATTCCTCTTCTACTCCCCACCCAGGGTGCTGGCTACTCTGACCCAGTGAAATTTTCCAGACTGAGCCCCACATACCCTGTGCTTTCCTCAGGGACGGACCCAGGTTGCCCTTTCCCACGTCCTCCACAGGTCTGTAGGAAGGAGGCTCCCTGGTCAGCAGGTCTGACTGAGCCCTGGGGAGCCAAGGATGGGCCAGGTGCTCTGCAGGTCCTGCTCAAGTGGCAGCTGCAGAGACACTCAGCTGAAGACAGCTCACTCCCATTCCACAGGCAGTTCCTAGGAGCACGAACTCCCACCGTCTGTAGATGATCAAGTCAGAAAAGAGATGGCCTGGCTCCTAGAAGCAGTTCTTGGGGCCCAGAATTTCTTGCTGTCCCACCTGCTCCTCCATGATGTGAGGGGCAGCCTCTGTTCTCAGGACTTATTCTTGGCAGCTCAGCACCCCTTGACTTGGCCCAGGTAGACAGAGCATACCAGAGAGAAGGGGTAGGGCAGTGAATGAAGCATTGCACACCACTCTCTCTGGTGTCCATTTCCATTTCAAAACTCACAAGAGACTGGCCTAGAAAACCAAAATGGTGCTAGATCTGTCTCCCTTGACAGGAGCTCTCTTCATATCTTTAGAAAGAGTGAAGGGCACTTTCTGAGCCTGGGCGCATTTGGTCACTTGGGAGCTAGAAAGGCTTTGGTAGGGCTAGCCGGTTAGCTCAGTTGTTTAAAGCACTGCTTGGGCAAACACAGTCAGGCGTAGGGGACCACGATTCAATCCCTAGCTCTATAAACCCACCACACCCGCCCTTAAGGCAGCCTGAGCTAGCTAAAAAAGAAAATAAAAAAATCCTTCTAGAAAGGCTTTGGGCTAGGGTGTGACTGATGTGTCAGTTCTGACACTGACTTTGCTGTGAGATCCAGGGTGGGTCACTCCCCTCACCCTGGCCTCAGTTTCCCCACCTGTCTAAAGAAGACATCCATCCTTTCCTGCCTGGGTGTTGTGAAGTGGGAAGAGGCTGAGGAACAGCTCACTGTGACTCCAATCCTTTTTTTGGGAACCAAGGCTGTCCAGCAGGCAGCTGGGATGGGGCTAGAGGGGCTTGACGGGGTGGGCAGAGTGGTGAGGCATCCTCTAGCCATCCTCCCTGCACATCTTCTGTTCTACAGCACACCGGGACACTTCCTGCTAGCAGGATGACAAAGGCCCTGCCGCCTGTGCAATGTCACGTGACCAGTCAGGAAAGGAACACCCAGACGGTCAGCCTCAGGTACCAGCAGGGCAGGAAGTGGCATGCCAAGCCTCGGCTTGGCAGTGAGGGCCCAGACTGATCTCTCCAGGGGTGAAATGATGAGGAGCTGCAAGCCTGTCTTGGAGCAGACGTGTGGCCCCAGACAGACCTAAAATCATGGAGGCAGATTTTCATCTTTGTTTGAAGTGCCTGACCTGACAGAACTAACTCCCTGTCGCTGGAGGCATTCAGGGAAAGGCTGAGCCACTGGAACACAGGAGAGGCGATTCCGACTCACAGACCCTGTGGCGGTGCCACCAGGTCACTGTGTTTGCTTTGCTTTGCAGTGCTGGGATGGTAGCCAGGGCCTGGAACATGCTACGCAAGGGCTTCACCATCAAGCCGCACCCCCACTCCATGAGGCCATGTTGAAAGTGCCTACTGCCTGGCTGCCAAGATTCAAGCTTTGTGTGAGCAGTCACCAGCGCCATCCCCGGTGGCCCCTGGCTGGCCAGGACGACCCCCTCAGGGTCGCAGACAGGAGTACTCATCAGACCAGTCGGAGCAGTGCTGTAAGCCATCCTGGCACAAAGTCCTTGGGACACAGCCGCAGTACTCAAAGAAGGTGGAGGAGCAGCGCCACCACCCAGGGCCGCAGGGTGGGCACGCGGTCACTGAGGAGACAAGAACCGGCAGGAGGGTGGCTGCTGTGTCCTGGAATGCCCGGCACCCCGGACCTCCCCAGATCTGCAGCCAGCCTCAGCTCCCTAGCCTCACCCCAGCTAACCTGGGCTGAAGAAGTTGGGCTTTATAACTCCTAGGTAATGTGAGCTCGTGAGCTCGCTAGTCCTGTCTGAGCCCCACTTTTCCATCTGCTCAAAACTGTTACTGAGTGACAGAGAACAGGCAGCTCTTCTTCCCCACATCCTCCCTCCCTCACCTTGACCTCAGCCCACAACCCCAAGCGTGCCGCTAGGGCTGGACTTCGCTCCCACCCTTCGCTGACCTCCAGGGTGCCTCCCTCACATGCCCCTGCCCCTGTGAACTCTGCTGCTCCCTGAGGCCTGCTCTAAGGCTGCCTCTTGTGAGAAATCTGCCTTGATTCCTCTGGAGCCCTAGCTGTCCCTTTTGTGCATTCTGAGGACAGGCATGCCTGACCCCTGACTGTCCCCCACCCCTGCAGCCCTGAACTTTGCCCCAATAGTGCTCAGAGCATGTTTATTGATTGAATCCTGAGGAAGAGACTTAAAGGAGTCTGGAGAGGGACCTTAGAGGTGGCTTACACCCCACATTTCCTCCTTGTCTCAGCATGTCCCTTCTGCGCTCAGAGCTCTGGTTTTATACACAAATAGGGTCTGCGCTCCTTTCCCTGCTTTCCTCGCAGGACTAGAGGGAGGCAAGAGGGTGACCCAGGTCCAGATGCCAGTGTTCCACACCAGCACCCCGTGCATGATGATCCTAAGGGAAGTGCTCCCTACAGAGGGTCAGCCTCCAGGGGAGAGCTGCTGTGTGGTAGTGCACACCCTGGCCTGGAGACATTCAAGCCGGAACGCAGAAGGCATGCAGTGGGGGAACCATGGAGTTCTCTGGCCCGCATCTGCCCTCTGGCTGTGGCTTGGCCACCTGCCCCAGCCCAGCCTGTGCCGCAACCCCACCTGGGCTCAATTCATCTGAGCAGTCCCCGCAGTTGTTGGTTCCATCGCACTTCTGATCAGAATAGATCCAGGAGGCCGGGTTTCCACAGTGGGCCACAAGGAAGTGGGGGAGGCTATGGGGCACATCTCCTGCGGAGGCAGGCGGAGCCAGAAGAATCCACATCTGGCCACAGATGCCTCGGACCGTCTGGAGCTGCCAAACTAAGAGTCACCTCCCTCCCATCCCAGGAAGGCAGGGAGGCTCCCGGAAGGATGTCAAGAGGCAGGGAGAGATGCCTCCCCAGCATCCTGCATGACCATCCTGGTCCACACTGACTCCTGCTTCCATTGACCCCAGGAGGCCGGCTGCGAGCTCTCCTGGGATCAGTCAGGCCTTTCCATTTATTCATTTGCTCACCAAGTCAGTCCAGGCATGAGGCCCCGAGATCAAGCAGACTAGATCTGCCCAGAGGCACCCACAGGGTTACAGAGTGGCAGATGTGATACCAGTGTGCCCAGGGCTGGCCTACAGGAAGGAGCAGGGGCTCCAGCAACCCTGGGGAGGGTCCTCAACTTGGCCAGGAGTCAGGGTGGTTTCCTGAAGGAGTAACCCCTGAGCTCTACTGGAGGATGTGCATGGGCCTCGGGTAATGGACAGCCACTGCGAAGGTGGCCCCACATGGGACAGTCCTGGCTGCAGGCTCCACCTCCTCAAAACTGGCGCTTAGCTGTGCTACAGGGGAACTGAAGCTGGGGCTTGCCTGGGGGAGACCCGCAAGAGCTGGGCTCAACAGATACTCACGGCACAAGCTCTCGTCCTCGTCCTCACCGTGCGGACAAGTGCGAAGGCCGTCACATACCCCACTGGCAGGGATGCAGCTCTTCCAGTCATGGCACAGGAAGCCCGTCCTGTTGGTCGGTGTCACACAGGCCTGGGCCCCTGAGTGGACGGGAGGAGGCCCTACAGGTCAAAGGAAGCACCTAGCTGGGCAGGGGCAGGAGGGCAGGGATGGGGGAGGCTCTGGGTCTCAATGGTGTCTATGTCCAGGTTCAGCATGACCATCCATGAGTCTGGCCTCTGTCTGTAATGGATCCACAGCACACACCTGGGTGCCCCGGGGCAGCTCCTGCTTTAGGTGCCCTGTAGTGCTGCTGAATGGTTTGAATAAATGTATGTCTGGGTACACATCGAAAAGTCATGGCTCTTACCTTTCCTGATGACTTCTCTGCCATCCACAGGCCCATTCTGAGAGTGAGAGTGCTGTTCTACTTGGCAAAGTGGCTTTACTGGTGGGCATGCAGTGCCAGATACATTTGCCAGATGCGATGTGTCACGGTCCCTTACATCTAGGTACCATAGGCTACAAAGCACCTTTGCATCTTTAAACTGTTGTCCCCCAAGCAGCAGTGCAAAGTGCCACCAACAGCCTTTCCCACTAGGAGAGGTGTAGGCCACCCATCCCTGGGGCCACTCCAGAGAGTCACAGCGAAGAAACTGGCAGCTGAGCCAATGTCACTCCGGCCAGGCAGACTGCGCATGTGCATCTTGTGTGTGCCAACCACAGGCGCAGCAGGGTTTGTCGACATGACTTGGTGCGTGTGTGAGCCACATTTTGGTTCTTGGAGGTCAGTGTGACAGGGGCCAGCTCAGGGGACACTCATGCTGTCACCATATATAGGTGTGTGCTGGTCTGCATACACAGGCTCACACACACAAAAGGGATACCTGCCAGCACACGCCATGTGCAGGCCGGCATTCACTCTTCCTGTGGATCCACAGCTCCACCTTATCCCATGCTTTGCTACTGGGAGCCGCAGGAAGCTAGGAAATTGATCAAATGTGTGTAGGTGGAAGTGGGCCCCAGTGCTTAAAGCAAGCAAGCTACCTTACTCCTGAGATAAACATCCTGCTTGGTTCAGGTCAGCTATTAGTAGTTAGGCAACCTTGTGTCATGTGTTGCAAACTTTGCAAAAGTATAAAGGATCATTTTGTTGCGCACTGAGTTAGTCTTGTCCATCAGGCGGACTAGTGATCCCCTAGCCTGGCTTTTGTCTTCTTGTCTATCTTTCTCATGCTTTGCCTCATCTCTTTACTTCTCTAGCTTTCCAGCTATGGAGCCAACTCTCAGAAAGTACATCTGGAGACAGCCACCTCCTGCTCTGTACCCTCCCTATGGCTCCACGATAGAGAACCCTATAGGGGCCTTGTGCTCCTGGCCCCACCCACACTTCATGCTTGTCTACCCTGGCCTTGCAGTCTTTGCTTCTTCCTCCCCCCACACTGCTCCCTGCTCCCTGTGCCCCAGGCCCTTACCGACTCCACCAAATCATCTCCACTTTGCTGCTTACCTGGTCCCCTTCACTGCCCCCAGGTGCCCACCCCGCCTTCTACTTCAGCCAGAGGACCTGTTCCTGACTTCCAGCACCCATGCCCTGCTCTGGTGTGCTCATTGGACCCATGTCCACACAACTCTCCACAATCTTCCTAGGGATGGGGACAGTAGTGGTCATTGACCCCTGAAGCCAGGGCCACAGGAAGGTGTGGACACAGCCCTGTCCTCTGGGGTGGACACACACAAAGGGAGAGAGCACCAGGGGTAGCTGGCCAGGACTCCCGGCCCAGCCTGTGGTCTCCTCCCAGTGGAGGAGGTACAGTGGGAGCCAGACTCTCCCAGGAACTAACGTCACAGATGTGATGGACTCGAGGCTTGGGCTGCACCATGGCATCTTCTTGCAGGCATAAGGATGCAGAGCCCATGTCTGCCCATAAGGCACTGGCCAAAAATGGATTGCTGGAAAAGCCAGGCAGGTCAGGGCTCCCTAGCCTCTACAGCCCCCGGCCATTCCCAGGGGGTCTGGCCACTCTCTCCCCACCTGGTGTGTGGGCTGGGAGTCCAAGGCTGATGACGAGGGTGACAAGGGCAGCAAGCGTGGCCAGCAGCAGCAGCAGGAGGGTGGAGAGGCAGGCACCACGTCTTGAGCAGCAGGGACCACGGCCTCCTGCGAAGGGTGGAAAAGGTGGTGTTGGTGTCAACCCTGGCCCAGGTTCATTTTGGCTCTTTTCCTGCCAGAAGCCCTATGGTACCAGGGGGTGAGGGCAGGGAGGGCTGCTGGGGATAGGAGGACTTCCACGCCCCATGATGCTCTGTGGCTCATGCCATCAAGTGCTGCCCTGGCAGGCTCTGCTCCTCAGCCTCTCCCAGGTGGCCTCCTTGGGACAGAGGGACAGATGGAAACCTGTATACCTAGCTCCTGCCAGGCCCTGGATAGGTCTCATTCCTGTCTTTTTAAAAGCTATGCTTTACTTTATCTGAAGAAACTGGGGTTCAGAGAAGCAAAGATCCAGGTCCACTGGTGCACAGCTGGGGTGTGAGGCCACGCCAAGCTAACACCATGACCAGGCTCTTTCCACAAGTCTAGCTGTCTGTTCTAGAGCCCAGGAGGATGCTGGTTTCAATCCCAGTTCCTCTACTTCCTATCTGGGCCACCAGGTGGGTCATTTCACTATCTGTGCCTCAGTATCCTGATGTGGAACATGGGAGAAAAACTTATTTTAGGGTTTACTGGAGGTTAAAAGGAAAAACTGTGTAAAGGAAATTGTACTTTTTGAAACTTTGTTCTTCTGAAATGGCCTAGCTCTGTGACTGCTTCATAGCTTTGTACTTACTTTCTTGATCCCTGTAACCATGAGAGCATAACTGAACATTGCAGGATGCCTGGCTGTACCATTGTACCAAACTTCATGAACTGATGGTCATTAATCTACACTTGTAACCGATTATCTCCCCCTGCTAGCTACTCAGAAGAACTGTCAGGCCGTTCTGTCTTGCCTTTGTACCTCCTGCTTTGTACCTCCAGTCAGTGCCACTGATGTAAATAAACCTGCCTCCAAATACTGGATGCTATTTCAGTGTTTCTGCTTGCTACTGTAGAACGAGTTTTTTGAATTAGTGTACGGGGGGCCGGGAGGTGGCTCAGTAGAGTAAGTGCTTCCCTGGCAAGCTCAAGGACCTGAGTTCAGTCCCAGTTTCTGCCAAGAAAACAACAAAAAAGCCAAAATATTTAGTGCCAAGGTGAATTAGCATACTGGACCAGGATTTACATGCAATCAGAGCCACTCTTAGTGTTTATTATTATTGTTGTTAATGTTATTAATTTTCAGCATGGAACATGAAATAAAAGCTGGGAATATAGCTAAGCAGCACAAGTACCTGCCTGGCAAGTGCAAGATCCTGAGTTTGATTCCCAATCCCATTAAAAAAAAAAAAAAAAAAAAAAGAACTCCAAAGAGATGGAACCCAGTACCCTGCACCTGCCAGGGAAGTGTATACCATTGAGCTACATGCCAGCCCTACTACGTGTCAGGCTCTGTTCCAGCCCCGTGGGGTTAGCAGTGTGAGGAGGCATCCCTGCACTCATAGGTAGAACTGAACTTTGGAAGACAACTCTATTGAGAGTCCTCAGGATGCACTGCAAGAGAAGTAGCTGTGGAGAAGAAGGAGCTGTGTGTGTGTGAAGCAGCTGGCCTTACCCTCTGAGGGACTGGAGTTGCACCTAGGAGTCAGGCTATGAACACACAGGAAGGAGGAGTGTGGTTGTCTTGGGCTGGCCTTGGTACCAAGAGAGACGGACAGGAGCCAGTATGGCTTAGGTCAGTAGCTCAGAGTCAGCACGAGGTAGGCACTTTACGAACACTCTGGCTACACTGCCCCTGTGAGTCAGGAGACAGAGGAGGCCTTCAGTTTGGGTCCTTTCTGGTCAATCCATTCATTTCCACAGCCACCTGCTGGCCATCCCTTCCCTGCACCTGCTCAGTGTCAGGTGCTGGGGGTGGCAGGTGGTGCAGGGAAGAGCTCTTGCCAGGCATGTTCCAGGCTCAGCAGTTTGGGAACTCAATGTAGGGTCTCCAGAGTGTGTGTGTGGGGGGCACTTAGGCAGGAAGATATGCTGTTGAGGCCAGGTACGCCAGGTAGAGGCATAGGAGGAGTGGTACATGGGTGTGCTGGCAGTGTAAACCTACACCCGTGATCCCTACGGCCACTGGCAAGCACAAGTAACCAGGGAGACTGCAGGAAGCTGGCAAGGAGAGGTGTCCTGGTAACCCAGGAAACTGCCCTCCACAAAAACATGCTGCACCACCAGGGGGACTCAAGGCCATGTCACTGGGAGACTTGAAAGACTGGCAGAACGAAGCCTCATGCCCAGGTGAGGATGTCACACCGCAAAGCCACTCTGTGAACAGATGCAGAAGCTATGGGTTCCACAGCTGTGTCCACCATAAACCAGGACCTGGACACTGATGTGGAGCAGTGCAGGTGTTCAAGCGGAGGCCTCACGTCCAACCTGCACCCCGCCTCCAAGGCCAGCTGCGGGACTTGGATCTCCTTGCCCAGCCTGCTGCCTCGTTGGTCCCTCCATTTGCTATTATTGCCCATCACAGCACCCAGGCCTCAGAGTGACCCTGAGGTTTGAAAGAAGGATACAGTGCCAGTACCTCCCAGGGATGGAGCCACAACACTGTGACTGTCACTTGCTTCTGTTTCTTCACTGACTCAAACGGGAACCAAGACAGGGCACACAGAAGTTGCTAAGTGTGTTCCTCCTTCCTTTACCCCCTACAGCTGAACAGCATGGTTCAGTCACACAATGAGCCAGCGCATACAACAGATGCTAGATAACTGTGTGATCCTGGCGCACTCTGTTCCTCTGAGGTAAAGGGAATCACTGGCTTACTTGCTGAGTCCAGGATTAGACATTATCTAACCTTGTAAGTGGGCTCTGTGCAGTGCAGCACCTGCGAGAGGCCAAGCACACAGTAGGAGCTCAATAAATGCATGTGAATGGAGAGAATCAACAGTTCCATTAAGCAAATGGCTGCTAGCATAGTGAGGCAGGGCAGGGAGCAGGAAACAGACAACATAAACACAGGTGGGGGTGCTGGGGGTGGGGGCTCAGACCCTCTTTGTGCCTTTGAAGCCCCTCAGGGCATGGAGCCTGCAGGCCCAGGTCCTGTACCCTTTACCTTCTCCTTTGGGCTGGGCTTTGGTTCCAGTAGCAGCAGCAGCAGCAGCAGCAGCAGCAGCAGCACTGCCATTAGGATGTCCCTGCCCAGGGGAAGAGCCAGGTGTGCTTAGGAGAGAGGACCCCAGCCTCAAGAGGGAGACATGGGCTTTGTCAGTGGCCAGTGAGAGCCCAGAGGCCCTGCATGGCACACATTGCCCGCCTGGCTCAGCTTGCCTACCCCCCTCCGTGCCGATGCCTGCACCCTCTTCTCACCCTGCACCCCAGCTCAGCAGCTCTTGGGGGGACACCATCACCACACATGGGCCCCCTAGTCCAGCGTCTGGGCACAGCCATCTGGTGGGTTCGTCCAGCAGCCAGGAAAGCCAGGCTGAACACCCCCTCATCCTAGGGTCTGCCTGAGGGTCTGGAGGCCCACAGCTCTTACCTGGGGGAAGATCTTGTTCATGTCTCGGCCTGGGCCTGTGTGGCCAGCTGAGCTGAGCTCCCTCTGGGTCTCTAGGGAGCCTAGAGAAGACACACAGGCCTGGCCCCGCCCTATGCCCTCCCTGGCAGAGCAGGAGTAGGGCACCCGCCCCAGCTAGGCCCCTCCCAACTCTGGCAGCAACACTGCAGGTTTAGAATCCTCATCCCTACTGCACAGGCAAACTCTATGCCCTGAGCCCTGGGAGGAAAGGCTGGGTGAAACGGCAAGGGCTATTTCCTGAGCAGCTATTACGCTCCAGGCCCTACCCCAGCTCCCTTACACATATCCTTTTAATTCTTTCCATAACACTATGGAATAGGTAAGATTACTCATCTGACAGGAGGAAGTGGCTCAGAGAAGTTAAGTAACTTGCTTGAAGCCACAGAGTAATTGGCAGAGCTGAGCTTTCAGGCCCTATGGAGTTGACAGCTGCTTCCCCTTTGTGTTTGAGTTGTTTTATTACAAACCTGCTCAACCCTTGGGACCACTGGACTCTGACTTCCCCTTTCCTAAGGGCTGGGAGCCTTTGGCAGCTCTCTGGTGTTAGGATCTGTAGTCCACTTCGATCACTTTGTGCCCAGCCAGGCTCTCAGCTGTGCCATGATGGTGTAATCCTACCCCTTGGCAGGCTGAGGCCAAAGGATTGCAGCAAGTTTGAGGCCAGCCTGGCTACAGAATGAGACCCAACAACAGACAATCATGGAGGGCAGCAGGTAGAGCTCCAGTGGCAGCTCCAGGTAGCAAGGGTTGGTGGGGTACTGAAAAGAATGGATGCAGAGCTGCCAGGGCTCTCGGGAAGCACAGGACGTCCATTATTTTTTTACCTTTCTCTCCCTCCTCCCCTCCTCTCTCATCCTCTCTTTCTTCTTTTGGACAAGGTCTTGCTAAGTTATCCAGGCTGTCCTACTTCCCTCTACTTCATAATCCTCCTGCATCAGCCTCCCAGGTAGTGTGATGTGATGGACTTGTTACACAGAAGGGAAACCTAAGACACTTGGGCCCAGCACACACCCTTGCCTGGGCAGCAGGCAGCCTCAGGACCATGCACAGGCAGTCCAGTGCCTTGGTTAACATACCTTCTCCCTCCAGACTGAGTGTCCCCCTCTGCACTGTCACTGCTGACATTCCCTCTCCTCCTGCCCCATTTTTTTCACTGGTGGGGGGCTCACTTCAGGGCCTTCTGCTCCTTGCTCTCCTCCGCCGAGGAGGCAGCTATGGGTGGCTGCACCAGAGAAGCAAGGGCAGGGACCGCACAGTGCAAATTCCAGCTCCAGCCTGTGGGGCTCTGCTTATTGTGGCCTGGCTCCTGGCCAAGGTGGGGTAAGCTTCTGGCAAGACCACAGCTTGGTCCACAGGGCCTATTAGCTGTGTGATCTCAGAGCAGTTGCTTTACCTCTCTGAGCTTCAGCTTTCCTACCTAACTTTCTACACATCCTTGCCACTTGTTCCTGAGGCAGAGCTGTCCTCAGTAGGCAGATTTCTGTGCCCCTCTCCTCACTCAACACCAAGCCAAGCTGTCTTCAGTTTCCTATACCTTGCCCTCAAAATCTTGACTCCGTCTGATTCATGCCTAAGGCAGCAAGTCATGGCCTAAGCCTTACTCCCTCCTCCTGCCTACAGGGATAAGAACACTTCCAGTGTGCAGAGCGTGGAGTGACAACCTTTGAGGGGCGATGCTGGATCTGGATGTGTTTTGTTCCAGTGACAGAGACATCCTTGAGGGCTAGCTGGGCCACCACAGCTAGATGGACCCAGGGACCCAAGAGGGCTGTGTCTAGACCCACCAAGGAGGCCTGGCCCCTGGGTCAGTGCGGTCTCTGCCAAGTGCTCTGGGCCTCGTGGCTGCCTCTCTCTGAGGAGATGGTAGAGCCCACCCTGCTTCCTACAGGGAGATTATAAAGATCCACAGAAGAACAGTGAGACTGCTGCAGAGTTGGCAGTGTCATTGGGAGTCGCTAGGAATGATCCAAGGAGGCACTCTAACAAAGAGACTACTGGACCATTTATGAAATGAACAGATCTGGAGCTCTGGTAACAGTAGCAGGATACACTTCCGGGTCACTTTATCAACAGCTTTTGCTGAAACCTCTCATTTCCAATCAGTGGCTGATTTTTTTTCCATCTCAGCCCCTAATTACTGCTGTACTAAACACTGTAAGAACAATTCAAATTTAAACAGCATGCAAGAAGCAGCAAAATAAACCCAAACAATTTAGCACTGAGCAAGCAAACAAGTTACTCCTAAAATGACAAAGTGCAAGCAGACAACCCCTAAGCCAAGGGTTTGATGAGAAAATTACTTGCACCAACATGTATGTAAAGTAGAGCAGTTCCTTCAACCGTGAACATAGGCCACAAACCACAATAGCACCTGTAGTACCTGTGACTTAATCTTCAACATGAAATCCATGCAGCCAACTTTAACAGTTATTAATTTTAGGAAAGACAAAGAAATTGTGCTTCAGAATTTCAGCACTGCAAGGAGTTGGAAAATATGCACCAACTGTATGATTTAGCTCCCCAAGGACTTCCTTTTCCACTGTCTCAATTCCTGTCACTGAGCATACCCCATCCAGATTCCAGAACAACCGTCAAGGAAACAGATTGAAAAACATGACCACAGGACCTGCTTAGAAACTGAAACCCTGAGGGTGAGGCTAAGACCACACTGAGTTTGCTGGCAGCCCTAGACCAAGAGATTGAGGTAAACTGACCAGCATCATGGTTGAACAACTCAGCCCAACAGGAAACAGAGCAGCAATAACCCAAATCCATGGAGCAACCTCCCCTGCTTGATCAACAGCACTCAGATTGGGACCAGGAACAAGAGATTTGTCCCAGGATGACTGAAAACAGTAACATGAGGGGAACAAAGACAGCTTTATGGATAAGAGTATAGAAATGTAAGTAAAACAAAATTGGGTATGGTGGTATATACCTGTAACCTCAGCACTCAGGAGGCTGAAGTGGGGGATTCTGAGACTGAAACCAGACTAGGCTGCATAGGGATACACAGATATAAAATAAAGGGAAATGGTTGTACTAGGTATTAAAGAAAAAGAACACAGGGGCTGAGGCACCTCAGGCTGGGACCTGCCTCCTGTGGCCCACCTTTCCCATTGCTGGTTGATGATCACTTTACAGCCTAACCTTCTTGTTCAACCCCTAAGCAAGGTCTTTCTGCTCAGGTCCAGGTTTCACGAGGTCCTTTATTAGTCTGGTCTATAGGCCCACCCATTGCTATGCTTTCCTTTTCTTTTTCAGCAGGCTAGCTTTGAACTCATGACTATCCTTCTGCCTCAGCCTCCAAGTGCCAGGGTCACAAGCATGGGCCACCATGCCCATGCTTATTGCTGCTTCTTTGCGCTGTTTTCCAGCCTAAATCAGGGGCAGTTCCTCCCCCTTGTCTCCAACCCAAGAGCATCTGCATTTCAGGCCCCACTGCTTAGAACACCGCTTCCCAGCATCGCTTATTGTCAGTTATTTATTTATTTATTTGCTTTTTGAGACAGGGTTTTACTATGCAATTCAGGGTTGGCCTTGCACTCATGCTGTAGTCCAAACTGGGTTCAAATTAGCAGTGATTCTCCTGCCTCAGCTTCCTGAGTGCTAGTATTAGAGGTATGTACCACTACATCTAGCCTATCTTAAGAGATTCCTGAGACAAGACAGACTAAATTATCACAGAGTGCCTGAGTGTTTTGTGAAAAGACCTGGAATCTGGGTCTACATCTTAGATGAGGGGACTGAACCAGCAGGCATGAGCCAGAGGCTGAGTCTTGCAAATTTGCATAGGCCCCAAACAAGACTGTCAGGAAGTCATTCTGTGTGAAGAACAGTGCTTTCTCACAGGAACAAGGAGCTGGATTACACCTGCACAAAGAAAGGTGAAGCCATAGACTTAGATGTAGCTAAGACGAAAGTGGAGGCCAAGGGTTCATTCCTTTGATTCAAATTCCCAAGATCAGAAACATTTACCTTGTATATATTTTGAAGGATAATTTTTCTTAGAGTGAAACTTTTTAAATGTCAGTCTAGGGGCTGGTGAGATAGCTCAGTGGTCTAAAGTGCCTGCTTAGGCAAACGCAGAGACCACGGTTTGATCTCCTAGCACCACATGCCACACCAACCCTGCCCCCAAGTGGGCTAAGCCAGTCCCTCCCCCCAAATAAATAAAATGTCTGGTCTAATAACTAATTTTTTTTTGGTGGAAGTTGGTATTGAACTCAGGCCCTTGCACTTGCCTGGGAAGAACTAGCATCCCCCGGCTCCAATTTTTTAAAAAAGTGGCAAATATCTGAATGCCTATTACTAGTTATGAGAGAAGACTATTTTCAATTATAAAAAATTCTTTTGCAAACAAAATAATTTGATGTACTAAATGAATATTTTCAATAGGAACAGATGCATTTATCTCTGCACATCTCATTAAATAAGTCTGAGTCCTTTGGACTGAAGCATCTTGTTTATGTCCCATGTTTGCTTTTCTGGATGCTTCACAATTAAGCCTGTGCCGGATTAAGGAATAATCTACTACTATGGGTAGGAGACAAAACTACTTGGCTATTCTTTTTTCTTTTAAAAGTTAATTCCAAGTCATTCTTATTTTCTGACATTTTTCCTGAATATAAGACAATGACTGATGGCAATATGTTTAAGTAATTCCTCTTTTTCCCCCCAAGTAAATAAGTTTACAGCCTTCTAACCCTGTATCCTCCAAATCTAGTTGAGTTATTTTATTTTTTGTGGTTTCACGGATTGAACTCAGGCATCTGTGCTTGCCAGGTAAGGGCTTATTCTACTGAGCTATGTCCCTGGCCCCAGCTTGAGTTATTTTAAAAACCAAAACCTTTAGTTCTGTAACCAAAAGACTTACTTGATTAGTTGTTAACTGTATTTTTTTGACTCAGAGAAATCTGAGGTTACACAGTCAATGTGACTCACTCAGTAGGCAAACAACACCATCGCAGGGGTCAGCCATACTCTGTCAGGGACAGCCCTGGCTACAAAGAACTGTGACATTTCTGGGGTAGTGATGCTGAGTCACACATTCTGATATCTGATGTCACTCTTATTTTTAAATCTGCATTATTATAGGCAAAGAAATGGTAGCAATGTTAATTTAATTCTGTATCACAAAAAAGGAAATGTTTTCTCTCCGAGTATCCTATCTTCCACTTGGTGCTGTTTAACAGATGACAAGCACAGTGAGTGCAGACTAACATCCGTGTGCTCCCTAGAGGATCCTTTCACTTCACCCTGTTACATGGCATGACACACTGAACAGCTGATCAAGCCGGGTGTGGTGGTGCAGGCCTGTAACCCCAGCACTTGGGAGGCTGAGGCAGGAGGATTGTTGTGAGTTTGAGATCAGCCTGAGCTACAAAGTGAGCTTAAGGCCAGCCTGAACTGCATAGTGAGACCCTGTCTCAAAAAGACAAAAAACAAAAAACAAACAAAAAAAACAAAACAGCTGATCAATTTTCTGGGTTAGGTAGTCGTGGGAGGGAGGACCAGGAAAACTACTCAAGTTTCAGCACATAATTATTCAAATAAAACTTTAATAATCTCAGTTCAATACAACTGAAAAAGTAGTGTCATTAAACAGCATTTCCTACTAAATAGCAAGGTACAGATTTGTGGGCCATTTCTGAGCAGAAGCATCATTCCTACTAAGTATTCAGCTTGTTAGCTAAGACTCTAAGACGACCGGCAGTATCACGGCAGGGGTGGGGAAGAACAATGACTGGCTCAGAGTTTGGCTATGAGAGAACAATACAGCCAGCAGAGCACTACGGATATTAGTAAAATAAAAATACAACCCCAAAAATCCATGTCTTAAATTACTAGGAAAAAAATACAGGTAAAGTTACAGCAAATACAATGTTCACAGATTTGGGTAACTTTATTTGCATTTTATGGTGATTTCTTAAGGCCTATTTCCAACGTAAACATTTAAAAAGCTCTATGAGAAATTAAATTTCAGGTGTCCATGACAATTTTCTTACAAAAAAAAAAAAAAAAAAAGAAAGAAAGAAAAAGCTTAAATTTCTGAATGAGCAAGATTCACTTTTGTAGGTAGAGGACCAGCTTCTTCATGATCTTCCATTTTAGATCTAACAATCACAAGAGAAGACGCTGGGTATCTGCTTAGCTTCTGTTCATTCATAAACTCCAAGTCACCATAGATACTCAGTTTCTGCAAAAGAAAATCAATGCACAACAGTACTTTGGATAAGTAGTAAGCTTCCAAGTAACTATAATCTATGGATATTTGGTTAAAAATTATACAAATATCTTTGAGACTGAAGAATGTTTTGAATTCAAAGTATTATATATACATGTTTTGGCTCCCAGTGGGTGCCAAAGAAAGCTTTTCCATATACCTCAACTAGAAATCCTCAGAGGGGCAACAAATGAATATCAAATAAAATCGCTGAGGTTTAAATAACATTAATGTGGCCATGCCAAATGCATTGATTCTAGATCTCTGGTGGGTGCCTTAAGTGATCATACCCTGTAGGACCTTCTTAGCTCTATTTCTGGGTAGTGAAAGGTTTGCTACAAATTTTTCTGTTAGTAAATGTTTAACTTAGCACCCATGGAAAAGTTTATTTTTTAAATTTTTTTTAATTTAGTACAGGGTTTACAGGCTCTCACTACACAGACTGGACTTGTAGTGATCCTCCTTTTTTCAGCCTCCCAAGCGCTGGGATTACAGGCCCGTAACATCACGCCCAGTCTCAGTCAACAGCTCAGCATGCCCTGGGAGTGGAGCCAGCATAGCACACTGGGATGGAACCCGAAACCCTGCATCTGCCTAAGCAAGTGTTTTAATCTGCTGAGATATCTGGCTGGCCCTTAAGTATGATATTTTAAAAATAAGAGCAGGGGCTGAGGAGATGGCTCAGTAGAATAAACGGTTCCCTGGCAAGCATAAGGGCCTTAGTTCAATTCCTGGTTCTGCCAAAAAATAAAAATTAAAAAATAAATAAATAAAAATGAGACCAAAGAATGTAAATAAAACATTAACATTGATAGCTGGGTCTTCCTAGACATAAAACTCCCTCAAATCCTTACTATCATATCCAATAAGACTCTAAAAGCAAAGAATGAAGCAAAGTGTGAAATGGAATCACTGCAAACATCAAAAACTCACTGGAATATAATGGCAATATCTAATATCTTTTGAGATTAGATGTTGAGAGCAAGTGTACTTAGATGTACCTCCTAAAAACAAAACAAAACAAAAAAAAAACAAAAGTCTTTGCTAAGAAATGGGATGGATTTTTTTTTGTCATCTCATACAATAGAATCCATGTTATAAAGAGAAGTGCTGGCAGTCTGACAGAGCAAATAACTGGATCATAAACAAGAACTATGTTGGAAAACTGCTCATGAAACATGCTAAATAAAATCACCTTTGTGGGTTATCAATTTTGATACAGTACAAAAGAATTCCAAATACTCTGCTGAGACAGGCCAGCGTCGAGACCTCATATTCAGTTGCTGCAGGAGGTGTTGGTGCTGCCTGTTGGCTGGAACTGGGGAGTAGCTGTCATGACAGTTGCTTGAGCATGTGTGAGATGTGCTATGCACAGCTGTGGCCAAAAACACAAGCGTCTCACCATAAGGAGGTGCCCAGGACAGTAACTTCCTGACTTACAAATGAGTCCCATTCCTGGAGAACATTTGCAAGTCAGATACATTTGTAAGTCTGCCTAGGTGAGTCTCACACATCTTTGATACATTATATAATGTAAAGAATAAGATAATCAAACATGCACAGAGAATCATTATGCATTATTACACTGTACAGTAAGAACACAGCAGCACAACTGTGACAATTTTTGACAGACACAAGAGCTACTTCTGCCATTTGTTTGCATCTAGGAATGTTCCTAATGCAAGCTCTGTGCATTTGTGAAAAGCTCATAATTTAGGGACTGTGTCTTTTTTTTTTTTTTTTTTTTCTTAGCTCTCTTTCTGGGCAGTGAAAGGTTTGCTACAAATTTTTCTGTTAGTAAATGTTTAACTTAGCACCCATGGAAGAGTATTTTTTTTTTTTTTTGTCTTTAAGGGTCTCACTATGCAGTTCAGGCTGGCCGCCAAGTTTCACTTTGTAGGCTTATCTTGAACTTGCAATGATGCTCCCGCCTCAGCCTCCTGGGATTATAGGCATGTACCATCACACCTGGCTTAACTGTATCTTATACTTTTCCAGCAAAAGAATCTTCAAGACAATTCAGCAGCTGACTGACTGGACATGATATAGCTTTCAAGTAGTGTGGCTTCCTTAAACTCCAGAACTAGCATGTAATTTACCCTTGGGCACCATAAAAGAATATGTTTACAACTTTACTGAACAACATTTAATGATCTTGATACAGCATCCAAAAACTATTTTTACTTAGCTTCTCCCCTCCAAGGTTTTGCTGTGTAGTGCAGGATGGCCTTGAACTCACTATGTAGTGCAGGATGGCCTCAAACTTACAGTGATTTTCCTGTCTTGGCCCCTCAAGTGCTGGGATTATAAGCGTGAGCCACCACATGTGCTGTCTTTTTGTGAAGCAAGGAAGGCCTTGCTGTATAGTCAGGCCCACCTCAAACTGGGGTGCTGCCCAAGCTGGCCTTGATCACAATCATCCTTGCTCAGCCTCTGAAAGTTGGGTCATACTGCATGTCACCACCGCATGAGAAGCAGAGCTTGTTTGGCATTCAGGGGCTTTTTTTTTTTCTTTATGCAGAACCGGGGATTGAACTCAGGTCCTTGCTTGCCAGGGAAGCGCTTATTCCACTGAGCCATCTCCCTGGCCAGAGCTGGTTTGAACAATTTAACATACCAGCATAGAAGCTATCTAGGGATGGAAAAGGGGGAAACTGAGGCAATGTTGGTCAAAAGACACAAAATTCCAGTTAGAAAAAGGGAATCTACTGTATAACATGGTGACTAATCACAGTGTACTGTGTACATAAAACTGCTAACAGGAGTAGATGCGTTTTCACAACAAGAAGGATACAGGAGACGTTAGCTTGATTTCATCAGTCCTCCAAGCACACATATTAAAGGCTAGAGATACAGCTCAGCAATGGAGCACTTGGTTATCAGTGTAAACGCCTGGGTTTGATCCCTAGTACCACAAACACACAGTTATATACTATAAACATATATACTGTTCACTTGTTAACTTAAAAATTAATCAAAAACAACAGAAAGTAAAACCTTTACATACAGGAAAATCTGTGCACAGAAATGGTAAAATCATTTGCATAATTTAACTAGTAGGCACAGCCATTTTTGTGGCTGTGTATCTTCAAATTATCAATCAAGTACAAGTGTGTACCACCAGGCCTAGTATGCCACAGCTGCTTTTCTTTTTTAAAATGTTTTTGGTACAGGGTCTCAATACACAGCTCAGACTCAGTGATTCTCCTGTCCCCCCCCAAGCTGGGATTACAGGCATGTACCACCATGCCCAGTCTCACCAGCTCAGCTTGCCCATGGGCAGGGTCAGCACAGCATGTGGAGCCTGGGATCAAATCCCAGTCCCTGTGCTTGCCTAAGTAGGTGTTCACTTAATCCAGTGATTTATCCCTCCCTTTTATATATTTGGTGCAGGGTCTCATTATGTAGCTTGGCTGCAGCTTGGGACTCACAGTGATCCTTCTGTTTTCAGCCTCTCCAGATCTGGGATTACAGGTGTGTCCCACCACGCTGTCTCAGGTTCTCCAGTTTAGCATGCCCCAGGGAAGGGCCAGTGGAGTGTGAGATGGGGATTGAACCCTGATCCCTGGGCTTGTCCAAGCAGGCATTTAGTTCACTGAGCCATCTCATCAGCTCTGGTCATAGCTTCTTAATACAAATTTTGTAAATAAACTAAATGACATAAAATATTTAAGGGCTGGGTATATTGTGGTACATGCTTATAATCCCAGTACTCAGTAGGCTGAGGCAGGAGGATCACTATGAGTTTGAGGCCAGCCTGGGCTACAAAAAGAGTTCAAGGACAGCCTGAACAGCATAGTGAAGCTCTGTCTCAAACAAATGACATAGAAATAAAAATTAAGAAAAAAACAAGGTGTGGCACTTACTGGCTTCTACCTATTATGAGAATTAAATCTTCTAAAGGGCAAGGTTCTTGGTCTTGGTCTTTTGTTTGTTGTTTTATTTTCCCCTTTTCCTGTTCTTTGAGATGAAAATCTCACTATGTTGTCCAGCTAATCTTAAACTCCTGAGCACAAGTAAGTCCTCCTATCTCAGCTCCCAAATGCTGTGATTAAATGCATGTACCGTATCTGGCTTGGACTTACTCTTCAGTACATCTACAGTTTCTTGAAGAGGGCCTGGCACATAATCTATGATCCATAAATGTATATGATTTGCTAATGTGTGCTACCAGTAGTCTTGTTAACCCACTCCCCAGCCCCCAGCCCTACACAGGGTCTTGAACCCAGGACCTTCACAAACTCTTTTTAAAAAATGTTTTTATTCTGAGAGGGTTTCACTAGGTCACTAAATTGCCCAGCTGGGCTCCAGCTTGTGATCTTCCTATTTCAACCTCCCATGAGCTGGGATTACAGGCCATCTGCCATCATGCCCAGCTTTCTTAAAATACTTTTCATTGAACATATGAAATCAGATGATCATGGTCTTGAAAGAATGCTTAGAACACTGCTCTTCTAGAAATAGCAATAAGGCCGGGGGATGGCTCAGTGGAATAAGCGCTTCCCTGGCAAGCGCAAGGGCCTGGGTTCAATCCCCAGTTCCACCAAAAAGAAAAAGAAACAGCAATAAAAAAGCAGCACAGAGATAATGAGGCAACACAGAGACAGCATCTACCATCACCATCTGTTGCAATATAGTAAGTTTCTGAGGATGACTAGTCTCCAGGAAGGATAGCCAATATTGCTGTACTCTGTTGCCAGGTCATGCTTGGCCCGCTTAACATGGACAACCACAAGTGACAACTCTTTATTATCTCAACTGGACAGTCAATCTCAACTCATAAGGTTTAAAAATGACAAAAATGTGAAAAAATGAACAAGGAAAAACAAATGGAGAGATCAAAATCTTTATATATTACTTCACTCATATGACAAAGATATAAGATCAACTGAGACAAAGAAATCCTTTGCCACCTCTTTCTGGCCAGAATGATCAAATGGTATGTAATGAGTATTTACTAACACACACTAAATCATTTCACAATTTTCCTAAATAAGAGAAAGAAAGTTTCTCACAAATTTCAAGACCACATTACCTTCCTGATGTTTATTTTTTGGTCATCCTGCTGTTTATTTCAAACTGTGTTTACAGTGACCAAACAGGAAGTTTTTCATATCTCACATACAGGTTCTAAGGGTACCATGTCTATACGAAACAGGAATGCAAAGGGAGTGACTGGGGTTTGATCCCTGGCACCACATGCCATGCTGGCCCCTGAGTGTGCTGAACGGGCCAAGGACAATGGGCATGGAGGCACACACTTATAATCCTAATGCTGGGGAGGCTGAAAACAGGAGGATCACAAGTCCAAGCTGTGTAGTGAGACCCTGTAACAACCAAATACATTAAAAATATAGAAAAAGAAACAGACCCATTTTTCAGTTTTCTCATGAATACTTTGAAACATAATATGATTACATGTGTAATATATATAAACTGCTCATAGATGAATTATATTTATAGAACTTAAAAATGGAGTCTTAAGCTACTATGGAGAGGGATCAGAAAAAAAACTTAAGTTCCCGTAATAAATTCATGAAAAAGCTTTGAGAAAGTTAAGTTTTAAAACAGAAACTTGTAGCCAGGCATGGTGGTGTAGGCCTGTAATCCCAGCACTTGGGAGGCTGAGGCAGGAGGATTGATGTGAGTTCGAGACCAGCCTAAGCTACAAAATAAGCTTAAGGCCAGCCTGAACTGCATAGTAAGACCTTGTCTCAAAAAAGATAAATAAATAAATAATAGGAACTTGTGGCCAAGAAAGCTTGCATAATTTTTCTAATACTAAATTTAAATTATTTTTATAGTGAACAAAGGAAAAAACACCAGAAAAAGGTGAAATATTTGAAAACAGGAAACTAATATTAAAAACTGCTTATATTAAAAATAAAATTGCAATACATTAATTTTGGATGATTTGTGACTTCCTGTTTCTTTATATGTACCTTATGCATTTCTATACTAAGCATACTTCTTAATAAAATATACTTAAAATTATTACCTACTAAAAGAATAGTTTCACATGCAAAGTAAACTCTTACAGAAATGTAGATTTTTCCATAGATATTTCTAGCAAAAGAATCTTTTAAATGTATAAATTTTCTCAGTAAAGCCACCTTTAGTTTTAAAGACAGGAAAGAAAGCAGTCTAGAACAAGAGCAAAGAAGTCATGCCCTGGGCCTGTGTCTGGAGCAGTCCAGATGTGCTGCTCAGGCCCAGTGTCTTATGGTCACAAGGGCCGAGGGGGCATACGCGAGAACTAGTGGTATAATATCCTAAATAACAGGTATAAGAGAAATTTTACCATAGAATTAAAGTTATATGATCAAAATAAAACTTATAACAGAGATAGCTGAGAGAAAAAAAGCAAGAGTCACACAAAAGATCTCCAGATCTGTAAGACAATCAGAATCACCATGAGAATCATAGGTACATGTAAGCAATACCAGAAGATTAAAAGAGGGCAAGCCATGAACTGCCCACCTCAGAACTGTTCAGGTAAGAGAATCTACGAATGCTAGCTCAAAACAAAAAGGGCACAAAAGATAGCAGCTCCTGATATGAATCAACTCATCAATTTCCCTACGTATTCCAGGCTGACCAAAGGAGTAATGGCTCTGGAATCAGATTATCTTGAGTTCATATCCTGATTCTACCACTTACTGGTATATGCTACTGGGGCAATTAAAAACTCTTTTATGGTTTTTCCCATCTGGAAAATGGGGAAAGTAAAAGCAGCCATCTTCTTTACTATGAAGACTAAACGATCACATTCAGATAAAATATTTAGAACAGTGCCCAGTAGTAAAAGTGCTCTTCACCAGACAGTATATTTAGGGACTAGAACATAGGCTGTGGTAAATTTAATGATATAATGCAATCTAACCAGCCAATTACTTTTTTGGCTACAGTCTGTCAACACATATCTTACTCCTAGGGGCATCCTAGGAGTCAAAAGAAGAAGTAACAATACAAGAAGGAAGGAAACAAGGTAACACAGGCTAGGAGTCAACAAGAACTTATTTCTACTTTTGGAGCTTTGATTTAAAAGTGCAGGGGTAGCTCCAAGGGAAGTAACAGACAAAGGCAATTCTATGCAAGATGCTTTATCAGGAATGACACAATGATTAAAATATACATTATGAGGAACACGAGTAATGTAGTAAGAAGATGTTACCAATATAGTCATATAATCTATGAGTTCTGGAGAACTTTATTAATTCTTAACTTCTGCATTTCCAAATATAGTACTTTTACCTGTACAAATGAAAACTATCCACTCCTCCTCTACTAATTCATCCCTTATTGCCCATTCTTCAAAGTTCAGGCCAAGACTTCCATTACTGCCTCACCTGACAATCTCACTTTATACAACTATTATCTTTGCCATTTAAATACTTCATGAATTATAAGTAAAGAAATTCTATAGAAGAAAATATCTGTAAATCCAAAGACATGAACTGCACTCTGGCCTCAATAAAATTTTCTGGTTATGTAGTGCCTCAGAAGGTTACCTCGGTTTTGGAAGCCTGTTAACTCATCTATAAAATGGAATAACAAAACTGTTGCTGGGCACTGGAATGGAACACAAGACACATAATACTGTGCAAAAAATTTTTTTGATATCTCTCACTATGTAGCTTAGGCTACATAGTGAATTCACTGGCAACCAGCCACACAAGTGCTGGATTAATACTTTGCAAATTTTAAAGAACCACATATATGTTACTTATTAACATTATTCTGCCTCTGTTTCTGTGTACCTGTATCTATTACATCAAACCAAAGGCTTATTATTGGATTCTGTTTTGATTTCTCTTATCTCCTATTCTCTTTTTTTCTATGGTACTTTGGAAGCACAAGACAACTCCAATTTCTTTCAGTTGGATATGAGTCAACAGACATCCTCTTGTATCTACGTAACTTTCTTTTCTGGAAAGGTCTTTTGAATCATCAAATTATAGCCTTTTCCCAAAACAAAAAGCTTTATCTTAACAGTTATGTTGCTTGAGTCAGGTAAATTTTAATTACCAAGAAAAAGACAATAGTCTTTTCTGTATTAGCTACCAGAATAGTACCTTGGATTAAACACACTAGTTCTGTTGCTTCTAAAGCAGTTACTCCTTAACATTTGCAAAAATTAATTCCAAATTGTTAAGTGGTTCTACAAGTCTGAGAAACCTGCGCTAACTGTTCTGTTCAGATTCAAGAGACCAGCAGACACCTGTTCAATCCCATCAACACAGTCATCAAGATAGCAGTTCGATCACAGAAAACTAGGAACAAGTCTTCTGCTGGAGCCTGGAAGTGTACCAACCTCCACCAGGAAACTACCAAACCACCTCTTCTAAGTAATATGCTTTATCAGATGGTTCAGTCTTCTAAGAGCCCAGGGTTAGAATAAAATTTACCTCAGAGGGAACATATTGCTCCACAGCTGTAGCAACAGCTGCACAGCAGATCCAGAGCAGTACCATCACTGAGAGGATGAGAGTCATGGTCAGAATCCATCCTGAGTTCCTGAAAAACATGAACAATTGTATTAAAATTTCATAGTACAAAAAAGGAGAGTCTTGAAGCAATCAAACTCATATTTATCTGAATGCAATCAAAACTTTATATATGGGACTGGGGAGATAGCTCAGTAGAATAAGCACTACCCTGGCAAGCACAGGGCTCTGAGTTCAATCCTTTTAAATTTTTTAATACCTATAAAAGGAAATATAATAGCTAGTACTGATTTTTTAATAATATGTAACAGTAAAATTACTATTAAGAGATGTTTGGTTTTTTGTAGCAGTATGCTATATACCCAGCTCAGATTTTACTTTTATTTTTTTGGTGGAACCAGGGATTGAACTCAGGCCCTTGTACCTGCCAGGGAAGGGCTTATTCCACTGAGCCATCTCCCCAGACCAGATTTTACTTTTTGAGACACTAAATTGCTGTGCTGCCCAGGCTGGGTTCAAATTTGCAATCTTTCTGCCTCAGCCTCCCAGAGTGCTGGGATCACATGTATATGTTGGTTCTTCTTTTTATTTCATTTTTCTTTTTGCAGTGCTAGAAATTGAAGCTAAGCTGGAATCCTCGTGGATAACAGGCAAGTGCTGTACAATTGAGCTACTATATCAGTCCAAGAATATATTCTAACAAGCACAAAAACATAAGGCAAGTAAGTGTGCTACAAATTGAATAGTCACATAAATGTCATATATTAAGGTATTACAATACTGAAAGATAACTCAATAGCCTAACAAGGTATAGAATAATTGAATTATGAAATGATACTTTTTAATAACCTTATTTTTTATGTATTTAGTACAGGGTCTTATTATGCAGCATGAAATTGTAGTGATCCTCCTGTTCGCAGTCTCCCTTGCACTGGGGCAAGCATGTGCCACCACGTCCCTGTCTTGATAGCTGGCATAGTGCACTGGAAGGCAGGGCTGGCATGCGGTGCCAGGGATTGAACCCTGATCCCTGTGCTTGCCTAAGCAAGCACTTAGTCCACTGAGTGATCTTGCTGGCCTTTTTTCTGATTTTTGGTTTTTAAGACAGGATCTTGCTACCTAGTCCAGGTTGGCCTCAGCTTCCTGAGTGCTGAGATCACAGGCATGCACCACCATGCTGGCTCTGATCATTTGTTTTATAAATAATTCATAATTATAAAGAAGTCAGCTTTCTATACTTCAAATACAAGGTATGGTTGGAAACAGTGTGCTTAAATAAAAAGCAATTTATCACAGAAGACAATCAGTGCCCCTCAAAATCCTCCCCCAACTTTGAACATACCCCACAAATCTTGTCACTTTCTAAAGCAGCTTTAAGAACCTTATATAACTATGGTTGTGCTGTCATGGCTGCCTCAATGACCAAAATTAATTCAAAATGTTTTTGCCTTTCATGGTCATCTTGACTATGGGAAAGAACTACAAGGAAGTAGCATGGTGCCAGATCCAAGGAACAAAATGGACAGGGATCATATTTTATGTGCTTGCCTTTCTACTGGATGGCACTTGAGAGCAGGGTTCTGCATTCTTATGTCACAGTATGAAGAAGACTTCTTTTTTTTTTTTGGCAGATCCAGGGATTGAACTCAGGCCCTTGCACTTGCAAGGCAAGCACTTAATTCTACTGAGTTATCTCCCCAACCCCAAAGAGGACTTCTTAAACTGCTTTAGAGCATGGCAAGGTTGGTAAGAGTGCTTGAGGCAAGAGGAAGTATCTTGAGGGAGATTAATGGTAATGTCTTTTACTATAATAATAATTACTATTATTATTATTAGTCTCTTTGAGACAGTCTCACTCTGTGGTTCAGGCTGGCCTTGACCTCACTTTGTAGCCCAGGCTGATCTTGAACTTACAGTGATCCTCCTGCCTCTGAGTGCTGGGATTTAGAACACCTGTCACTACATTCAGCTTTACTGTAATTTAATTTTTATTTCATTTTTCTTCTTTATTTAGGACAGGGTCTACAGGGTCTCACTACTGGATTGGACTTGTAGTGATTCTGTTTTCAGCCTCCCAAGTGCTGGGATTACAAGGGCACACCACCATGCCCAGTCTCTATCACTGTCTCAGCATGCCCTGTGGGAGGGGCTAGCATGGCAGGCTGGGGATCGAACCCGGCTACTGCGCTCTGCCTAAGCGGGTGTGTTAGTTACTGAGCTATCAGGCCAGCCCTAGCTTTACTGTAATTAAAAAAATAAATTAAACCGTCACCTTATTTTGAGAATGCACTTCATATATGAGTTAGCACCATAACTCATTCACTTGATGGTGTGCCAACATACAAACACACCAAGGAAACTATCTATGCTCAGTCATTTGTGGTATCCCAGCAAAATAAGTGGGCTTTGGAGAATGCAGTATATTTAAAAATAGGGAACTTCCTTATGATGCTTTAAGAACACCCATTTTGAAAGCTAAGAAGTATTTAATGAAAAAGCACCCATTTTCCTTTACATGCTCCCCCCCTAAATTGGGCACTAGGAAATGTACTTCTGTGAATGAGAAAGGCCTACCTGATAGCTGGACTGCAGGTCTGGTGTTTTTATTTGGGAGGGGGGAGGGTCCTGGCTCAGGATGCCTTAAGGGCAGGTCTGGTAAGGCATGATGATTTGGTATATCAAGCCACAGCATCCTGAGCCTGACTGCTTTGCTTAAGCAGGCATTTAAACAACTGAGCTGATGGGCAGGCCCTCATCAGGTCAACTAGTTAAGTAACTGGGGTTCATCTTAAAGCTCATCTTTTTCCACGTCAATGACTAATCTAACCTCTTTTCCTTGACGACTGTTCTTGAGTTCAGGTCTCATTGTTTCCTGCTGATTTATAAACCTTCCTAAGCTACCCTTCACATAGCAGCTTCTACTTAACATTATCAATTATTCTGCTGCTCCTGACTGGTTCTCTTCTACTCCTCCTACACAGCCATGGAGAATCAACATCAGGGTTAGATGTAGAATTAGAAAAAACTAGGGTTGAATTTAACACAGTGGCTATCTACCTTTGTTGGGGGTCAAATTCCTGACTCTCTTGAACCTCCATATATGGTTAATTCATTCTGCAAAAATGTAATTTATCTGAAAATAAATTTCTAATAAATCTGCCACAACTAGCAAAAAGTTTCTACTCATCATTTGAGATTTTCTTCCATCTCAGTAAATCTGCCCTTGAAGCCTCCAATCGACTTAAGACTCTGTATGTGAGAGACCGGGGATGGTGAACATCAGTCATCACTGGGATGGTCATTACTTCCATGTCTGTCTAGACCTCACAACTCCACAGAAGCAGCGACTGACTGGCCAACTTTTCTAGGTCTCAGGTTCCTAGTACAGAGTCTGGCACATGAAAGTATCTTTCAAAAGAAAAGGAAAAGATGAATGTGACCTCAATTTCCATTCAAGACAGAAGGCTATCTTCATAACAACTATGTGGTATAATAAAAGCATTGCAAGAAGAGTCAAAAGACCAGATTCCACTCTCTGGCTGGGTCATCTTTCATGTGATTATGGAAAAAATCATGACACTAGGATAACCATACAGTTCTGGTTGACAGAATAAAAAGTTATAGAATTAGGAAAGCAAGGTTAGAATTTCAATCACATGAACTTGGCCATCTATATGATGTTAGAGGAGATAAAGACTGTGGTGAAGCAAGCACTTCACCCCTGAGCTATGTCCCCAACCCTTTCAAAATTTTATTTTCAGTCAGTCTTGCTAAGTTGCTTAATTTGGCTTCAAACTTGTGATCTTTCTGCTTTAGCCTCCCAAGAAGCTCATATATTATAAGCATTCATCAATACACCCAGCTATATATTAGAAACTTTTAAGAAATCTCTCTAGTTATAAAGTTAGTTGTTTCCTAAGTTAGCATTCACAAAATTGCTTTAAAAATGTTACAACAACCTGAAAGTGTTGCTCATTAAAGGGAGTAAGTCACAGTAAAATGCCAGGTAGTATAGCATTCTCTCTCTCTCTCTTTTTTTTTTTTTGTCTTTTTGAGACAGGGTCTCACCATGCAATTCAGTTCAGTCTGGCCTTAAGCTCACTTTGAAGCTCAGGTTGGTCTTGAACTCACAACAATCCTTCTGCCTCAGCCTCCCGAATGCTGGGATTACAGGCATGGGCCAACACACCTGGCATGGTAGTATTGTACTGAGAATAAATTATAATGGAAGATTAAAGATTAGTGGCTGGGGAGATAGCTCAGTGTTCTAAGTGCCTGCCTGGCACTAGAGTGTATATATTCTGCAACAATTTTTTAAAAGAGTTATATGGAAATGCCTAAGTATTTGATACAATAAAGAATAATCATGAGGACATGTAATAATAATCAATAGGACATGTCTGTCCTGTCTTCTTTTGGGGGTAGGATGGGGGTTTCTCTCAGAAATCTTTGGAAGCATACACTTTGACAAGCCCTCTCTTCACTTGCAGAACAGTCTTTCCTAAGGGGGCCTATGGCACACATTTCTCCAGTTTCTCCACTTTTCCTTGTAACTCATAGAATCCCTGACCTATAACAGACACTGCGTGGTATATACAACACTTTCCTAACCCTCAGTCTTTCTCTATCTCCTCTAACATCATAGATGGCCAAGTAGACAAAAATGAAAATGAGGCCGGGCGTGGTGGCGCAAGCCTGTAATCCCAGCACTCGGGAGGCTGAGACAGGAGGATTGTTGTGAGTTCGAGACCAGCCTGAGCTACAAAGTGAGCTTAAGGCCAGCCTGAACTACATAGTGAGACCCTGTCTCAAAAAGACAAAAAAAAAAAAAAAAAAAAATGAAAATGAGAATCTACAAACCATCAGACACTTTAAATTTGAGCTTAGGAAGAGACAGGAAGAGGTCATTCAACATGTACATGGTTACAGCAAAGTAGGAAGTTCTGGTGCTCTACTGCACAGGCGAGTTAATAATAGTGTATTACATATTTCAAAACTGCACAATAATAACAAAAAAAGTAAATAAAAACCAGATAGTGCTTGTCTAGTAAGTGGATATCTTTTTTTTTCTTCTGTTTTTCCATTTTATGTATTTGGTACAGGGTCTCACTATACAGCTCAAACTAATAGTGATCCTCCTATTTTCATCCTCCCCAGAGCTGGGATTACAGGCATGTGCCACCATGCCCAGACTTGTGGTTGGCTCACTGTGCCTGGGGGCAGGGCTGTGTGGCATGCAGGACTGGCAATCAAACCCTGGTCCCTGTGCTTGCCCAAGCAGGTGCTTAGTCCACTGAGCTATCCTGCCAGCCCTTGTTTGTTTTTTAATCCTGGAGATAGGCAGGATCTTACTGTGTAGTTCAGGCTGGATTTGAATTCATTATGCAGCTCAGGCTGGCCTCAAACTTTAGGCTATCCTCCTGCCTCAGTCTCCGAGTACTGAGATTCCAGGTGTGGACTATCACACTCAGCTATTAAGTTTTAAAATAATAAAAAGGAATGTTTTATTTACTACAAATCAGATTTTGTCTATTACATATACAAAGAATACATACAGAGAGAGGCATCTTAAAAATCCATCACTTTCTCCAACTTCAAGGTAGCCCCTGTGTGCTTGTGAGCTTCTCATTTGCAGATCTGCTGAAATAATAAGATACAAGTTTATTATATACGAGATTCTAAAAGTTTGTCTCTTAAGATTTCTATTACGGGGTTTCCTGTCTTATTCTCAATTTTTTTTTTTTTTTTGTCTTTCTGAGACAGGATTTTGCTATGTAGTTTAGGCTGTCCTTGAACTCATTTGCAGTCTAGGCTGGTCATGAACTCACAGCAACACTGCTGCCTCAGCCTTCTGAATGCTGGGATTACTGGCATGCGCTAACATGCTCAGCTTGCTTTCAAATTTTTATTGAAACTGATGTTTTCTGTTTAATTACATATGGACTTGAATAATAGACTTTAGTTTGTCTAATCTACAGATGATTTTATGTCTGTTATGTGCTGTCATTATCTACTTAATCCTATCTTAAGGCTAATTAAGTTAACATCTCAAATACAGTGATTAGCGAACTTTAAAAAGTTTTCAAATAGCAATAATCATGCCTCGGCTAAGCCTAACTGGTTATGATATTGCTACTATGCAAAGCTTAAACTTTAAAAAGTGACTTATAATGTTAGCTTGATGTTTGATGTTTCTACTAGCTAAAATTCACTTATAGCATGAAAAAAAAATAGACTCATACTTTCAGTTTTACTATTTAGTTGATTTATTGGGAAATACCAGAACATTTGATTAATTTACATTCAAAACATCCTTTGAAATGAATTAAATGTTTCTTAAGTAGTCTTTCTCATGTGTGGTCTCCAGACAAGTAGGATCAGTAAAATATGGAACTTGTTACGAGATACAGATTCTTAGATCTTCTCCCAGACTCGGTAAATTAAAAATCTGGAGGTGGCAACCAATCCCACCACAACCAGATTTGACTACTAATGTTTTCATCTGAGGTTTTAAAAATAAAACTTACAGGACATCTTGCTTAGAGACGATTCTCTCAAATTTGTAGGCTCCTGTTCCAACTGTGGTGCGTACTCAATTTCTGGCTTAGACTAAAAGGATAATGAAAGCAATTAAGTTATTTGTACTTCTTAAGCTTTTTAAGTAACAAGTTCAACAACACATCATCTCTGTAGACATTTAAACTGAGAAAAAGTAATAGACATGTTATAAAAAATAAAACACAGTGGCCACACAATATATTTTAATTGCCATCAAGTAAACCCCTCAATAGTAAGAAGAAATTAAAAAGTGTACCATATTACCTGAGAGAAAGACAATGCATAATATAATTTGTTGACTGGTGTATTTGAGAAATCTAACTACTGAATTAAAAGAAAGACAGCCTGATAGGTTGGAATATGGGCCTTAAAATTAAAGCATCCTGAGTTTGAAGCCCAATTCTATTACTTACTGGCAGCAAGACTGTAAACAAGTTAGATTCTCAGCTTCATCATCAATAAATAGAAATAATACCACCTCAGAAAGCTGTTTATTTTATTTTTTTTTTATTTTTTAAAATATTTATTTATTTGGTACAGGGTCTTGCTATGCAGCTGTCTCAACCTCCCCAGCTCTGGGATTACAGGTGTGTACCACCACGCCCAGTTTCAGTGGCAGGCATGGTGCAGGGTTGGCATGGCATGTGGTACTGGGGATTGAACCTGGGTTCTTGCGCTTGCCAAGCAGGTGCTTAGACTGCCGAGCTATCTCCCCAGCCCAGAAAGCTGTTTAATGTTTGGAATAACACAGTTGCCTCTCTGGATCTATGTATTTGTTTTGGTGGAACCAGGGGTTGAACTTGCGCTTGCCAGGGAAATGCTTATTCCACTGAGCCATCTCCCCAGCCCCGGATCTATGGGTTTTATATCTTTAGTTCTGCATCCATGGATTCAATCAATCATGGATTAAAAATACTTGAAAAAGTAAACCTGTACATGGACAGACTCCCCCCCCCCACTATCATTAATATAACAACTGCTTACACAGCTTTTAGCCAACAACAGAGTGTATATGCCAAAGCACCCTATAAGGTGACACTGCTTAAAGAGGCCACAGCCACCTTAAACACAAGCTATGATGTTCAAACAGCAATAAGCTTGCCTCTCTAACTGTGTGCCATTGTTCAGTGACAGAGGACTGTACTGTATTTTGGGTGTGTGTGTGTGCATAAGTTATATGCAAATACTATATTATTGTATTAAGAAACTTGAGCAACCTCAACTGTTATCTGTAAGGGTTCTGGAACCAATCCCCCAGATATACTTAAGGAAATGTAGATGTAAAGTATCTAGTATGATAGAACTTCTAGAAACAGCAACTATTATCACAATATCATATGAGAAATGGTGAAACAGAAGAAAAATTATCTCTCTAGGAGGTAAAATGTTTCTTCAACAAGAGTTATGAGGGAAACACTAAAATAACAAAATACGTCACTATCATTTTTCTCTAATATATATATATATTTTATGCCACTATTTGTATTCATTGAGTATTATCTCCCATATCTAAAAATTTCATTTCATCAATTTAATAACAATAAATTAGAAGACTTAGAATTTCAATTAGAAAGCTGGGTGCGGTGGTGTATGCCTATAATCCCAGCACTCAGGAGGCTGAGGCAGAAGGATCATTGCAAGTTAGAGGTGAGCTTGGACTCCATAGTAAATTCAAGGCTACCCTAAACTACATAACAAGACTCTACCTCAAAATATGACTCCCCCTTGCAAGAGAAATCCCAATGAGATAAAAATCAATGGATCTTAGATAAGGCTCCCAAAGCCAGATGGGGCAAACGGCACTGTGTCCTGATACTCAATTTTTTTTTTTTTTAACCAAAGCCAAGTAATTATCTGATGATATGTATTTATGAGTTTGTAGCTCTACGCCAAAACATGTATTTACTGCTGTTGATACGCTGATGAACATATGAGGCAAAGCTGTCACCTGGAATATAATGATTTTTCCATCATCAGCTTGGAGATAGAAAGTCCAGGAAGAGGTGATGAAGCTCTGTGCAGAGTCCATCATGTCACTCCAGAAGGACCGCACCAACATCAAAGGGAAGAGTAGATGCATTCTGGGCATCAAGGACATAAGCTAAACAAAATTTAAGTGAAGAGAAATGCATTATTTATTATTCTACGCATCTACAGTATATTCAAGAGAACAACATAATCAAGTTTCCTTAAATCTTCCTGAGATAGGGTTCAATCTACCACAGTTATTAGCATTGAACTATTATCTGTGCACATTAACCACGGTAAAGCATGGTCAGTGAACAGATTTGTAATCTACCTGTCATCTCTATCAAGAATAATACAGTGCGAGGGCCAGCCAGATAGCTCAGCGGATTAAAGTGCCTGCTTAGGTAGATGCAGGGGCTGGGTTTAATCCTTGGTCCACTATGCAGGCCCTCCTCCGGGATGTGCTGAGACCGAATGAGACTGGGCATGGTGGTGTGCACATATAATCCCAGAGCTTGGGAGTGCTTGGGAGGCTGAAAAACAGGAAGGATCACTATGTGTCCGATCTGTGTAGTGAGACCCTGTACTAAATACATAAAAAAGAAGAAGGAATACAGTGGTAAACTGGACATGGTGATATGCATTTGTAATTCTAGCACTTGGGGAGCTAAGGCAGGAGAATCACTGCAACACAGGGTGGGATGCATCTTACTGAACTCAAGGGATAGCTTTGGTTCTGTTACTTGAAACAAGATATGTAGTACTAGCAGTTTTCTAAATCAGTTTCCAAATTTCCCATTTAATAGCTAGGAAACCTCACCCCAAGTGAGGTCAGCTTGGGTTGCACTGTGAGTTCAAGGCCAGCTTGAATTTATACAGTGAAACCTTGACTCAGACAGACAGTCAGACATAAAAAGAATAAACAGGAATGCAGTGGTATCTTGGTATTATTGGTTCTCAGAGTGCAAAAAGTACCAAAAATGATGAATCCCAAACAAGTTGTTTTGGCTGAAAAGGATGGCAAGCCAGGATGCAACTGACACCGTTAAATTCTAAGTCTTGGAACATATACATGTGTTTAGTCTGAATAACCTTGAACAACAGTGTGAAACAAACATAAGTACCAAGACAAAATTTTCCAGTCAAAATATATGGAGTGGGCCTGGGGAGATAGCTCAGTAGAATAAGTGCTTGCCTAGCAAATGCAGGGTCCTGAGGTCAATCCCCAGTAGTGGGAAAAACACACACACACACGTGCACGCGTGTGTGTATGTATATGTGTATATATACATGTATATACTCCATAGTATCAAATTCAACAAGTTTTGAAGCAGTGAAATACCAACCTATCACTGTAACAGATTTCTGAATTCAGTCTAAAAACATACAGACTCTTAAGATTTGATTAAACCAGGCCCAGCAAGGTACTTACTAAGGGGTGGAATGAGAAGGGACACATCAAATCATTCTTAAATCTATGTAAAGCATTAGCTTTTACATAGAATAAACCATGTTATAATGAACATCAATGCGGAGCCAGTGAGATAGCTCAGCGATCTAATGCACTTGTTTAGGCAAGTGCGCAGGGATTGTGCTTCAGCTCCCAGCACCACATGTCATGCCAGCCCTGCCCCCAGGGTCAGCTGTGAGGGCCACAGGAAAAAATAGAATAAACATCAATGAAAAAGAGGAAGGAAAAAAATCAATCAAAACTATGTACGAGAGGGCCAGCCAGATAGTTCAGTGGACTAAAACACCTGCTTAGGCAGATTTAAGCAGATGCAGGGACCAGGATCGATCCCGGTGTGCTGTACCAGTGCCACCCCAGGGCACACTTGAGATGTTGACTGAAACTGGGAGCGGTGATGCACGCCAGTAGTCCTAGCATTTGAGAGGCTGAAAACAGGAGGATCACTACCAGTCCAATATGTGTAGTGAGACCCTGTACTAAATACATTTTTTTAAAAAAGTATAGGGGCCAGGGAGATGGCTCAGTGGAATAAATGCTTCCCTGGCAAGTGCAAGGGCCTGAGTTTAATCCCTAGTCCCAGTAAAAAAAGAAAAAGAAAAGAAAAATTATCTATGAGTACAATGTGAGTTATCTGATAACAGTGATGATTTTCATATTTTATAGGCTAAATACATATGGTAGGTGCTACAGGTAAGATTTTAACATTAATATATATTATCTCTCCCTTGGGACTTAATGAACAGCACTAGAACACAGGGTGGGATGCATCTTACTGAACTCAAGGGATAGCTTTGGTTCTGTTACTTGAAACAAGATATGTAGTACTAGCAGTTTTCTAAATCAGTTTCCAAATTTCCCATTTAATAGCTAGGAAACCTCTCCTTTTGAAAAAGCATTTATTAAGACCACATATTTAAAGAGGTCAGGGAGCACATGTATTTTAATCATTACTGTAAACATGTGTTTAGTCTGAATTAACTTACATTAGGCAGATTTTTTTTTTTTTTTTTTTTTTTTTGGTGGAACTGGGTATTAAATTCAGACCCTTGCGCTTGCCAGGGAAGCGCTTATTCTACTGAGCCACCTCTCCAGCCCCTAGGCAGATGTTAAACACAGGTGTTATGTGTATATGGAAAGGGGTACCAATTTCAAGCTGGGGTGAGGGATTTTTAAGGTTTCACAAAAAGGACACCTGCCTAGAGTCAAGGATTCCCTATGTACAGGGAAGGGTAAGACATGAAATACTGTGTTATATTATTAAAATTAGGAATTGTTCAGTATGAATATACATTTTTTTTTATTTTATGTATTTTAGTACAGGGTCTACAGGATTCAAAAGGTCTCACTACGTAGATTGGACTTGTAGTAATTCTCCTATTTTCAGCCTCCCAAGCACTGGGATTACAAGCACCGGACACCATAACCAGTCTCAATCACCTCAGCGTGCCTCATCCAGTATGACACGCTGGGGATCAAATCCCGGCCACTGAGCTTTGCCTAAGCAGGTGCTTTAGTCTGCTGAACTATCTGACTGGCCCTCAAATCATTTTTAAGAAAAAAAAGAATTTAAACATATGAAATGCTGTGGCTCAAATATTTGAAAATGTGCTTAATATTACTTAAAGTAAGAAGATACAAATTAAAACAAGAGATTACCAAGAGTTGAGGAAAGAGAGAAGGAGATGATTCTTAGGGGATATTGAGATTTGGGTGAGGGAGCAATGAAAATATTTTGAAATTAGACAATGATGATAGCTGCATATCTGTGTGAATATACTAAAACTGTTTACACTTCAGAAGGGTGAGTTTTTAGAAATGGTGAGTTATATCTCAATTTTTTAAATTGGTACAAATTCCAGAGGTCAATTTTGTTCTATTTCCCAAAATTAAAAATGCATATATCTCTTCATTCCATTTCCAATCTTTTTCTTTTATAAAGTTTTATGTTGTGTACATTACAAATGTACACAAACTTTATAAAGGAAAAAGATTAGAAAAAACCTACAAGTTCATACTTGAGGAATTAAGTTATAATACAACCATATGGAATATTATATAGTGAAAAATTAAAAGTGCTTTCTTTACATGTATTTACAAACAATATATGTGCATACCCCTTTTTCTTTTCCCTAGTTCTGGGGATCGAAATCAGGACCTTGTTCTTGCCAGGCAGGTGTTTCTGCTGCTGAGCTATCTCCCTGGCCCATGTAACCTTATCTATGCATCTGTTTTGACAGTCCTGGATATATATATAAGAAAACTGAGTGCCTGATAGACATAGGTATAGAAGACTTCACAGAAAGAAGGAACAAAGATATATACTTTATAGGCTGTTCATACATTTATATGTACTATCTTTTTTGAATTTTGTATCACATTTCTATATTTCCTAGGCAAAGATCAGTAAAATTAAGAACTGTTTTTTCAGCATGTTAGGAGTACAAAGAAAGAGTACGGAATTTTAAAATATGACATGGGAGAGGTAATCAGGAGCTAGATTAAAATAAGCAGTTAGATTTAAGCCTACATGTAAGTGGAAGTTACTAAGTTATGTAAGAAAGGAGAATTACATGTAAAATTTTCATTTAGGAAAAAAATCTACACCCTGATAATGTTTAAGGTGGAAAACGGCCAAGAAGATAGCGCAACAGATTAAGTGCCTGTCTGGCAAGTGCACAGTTCTGAGTTCAATCCCTGGTACTGCAGGGGAAAAAAAAGTGGAAAAACAGTTTGGAAGTTTAAAATTTAGCAATAGAGATTAAAGTGACAATGATCTGGTTTAAAACAATGGCAGCTGGAGCCGGGTGTGGTGGCGCATGCCTGTAATCCCAGCACTCGGGAGGCTGAGGCAGGAGGATTGTTGTGAGTTCGAGACCAGCCTGAGCTACAAAGTGAGCTTAAAGCCAGCCTGAACTGCATAGCGAGACCCTGTCTCAAAAAGACAAAAAAAAAAAAAATAAAAAAAATAAAAAATAAAACAATGGCAGCTGGAATGGCAAAGAAAGGACTCAAATATTAATTTCTCTTAGCCTCAGTTTTATGTAAAATGGAGATATAATTACTACACCATAAAAAACAAATTTATAGATTATAATTTTTAACAGGAAAGCATTATATAAAAGCAATTATCCAATAATCTTCCATTTACAAAAATAGTTTTGTTTGAAACTAAATATAAAATATAGTACTAACACAAGATCAATTGACCTATAAACATTAATCAATACAGGAACCACTTAAACAGGCAAGTTTGCTTTTTTTTTGGCTGAACTGGGGATTGAATTTAGGCCCTTGTGCTTGCCAGGGAAGCACTTATTCTACTGAGCCATCTCCCTAGCCCCTTAAACAGGCAATTTTGAAAGTCAGCATTGTTCATACTTGTTCTTGTCTCAGTTCAGCGAATGGCAGCTGATTCTGGCAACCAAGATGGCAAGCATATTGCTCATCAGATTGGGAATAGGCTTCTGTGCATGCTGAAAGAGAAAAATAGTCAAATGTTAAAAGCAGACAGAGGGAAAAGGTTAAAAAGGCATTTGGTATTTTATAAAGAAATTTCCTATTCTTAGGGCTGGCCTGATAGTGCAGAGGACTAAAGTGCCTGCTTAGGCAGAGAGTAGTGGCAGGGATTTGACCCCCAGTCTGCCATGCTGGCCCTGCCCCCAGGGTGTGCTGAGCCTGAGATTGAGACTGGGCATGGTGGCCCATGCCTGTAATCCCAGCTCTTTGGGAGGCTGAACACAGGTGGATCAGTAAAAGTTCAATCTGCTAGTAAGACCGTGTAGACCCTGCCGTAAATTCAGAAAAAAAATAAAAATAAATAAAAATAAATAAATTTCCTATTTTTAAAAGAAAAAAAATCTCATCAACATGAATTTCCACATTTGGTAATAGAAGGAAATGTATTACTTCAATACATATTTTATATATTATTACATACCCAGGATCTGACATTCAAAATACAGGATTTTCAGAGTTACAGTTTATGTAGTGGATAAAGCACTGGCCTGGTGAACTGAAGATACCATTGAAAGTTTTAGCTCCATCATAGGTTGGCTGCATGTGACCTGGACTGAGGTGATGAGCCTCTACTATTTTGATTTCTATAGGTCTAAAATGGAAATATCACTGCATGGGGTTGAATTTACTTTAGTCATATACACAAATATTTGAGATTACTGTTAAGAAAACAAGGGTATCAATATCATAAGGGAAAAACAATACAATCAGCTGAACATTCTAAATTCTAAGAACACAACTAGGTAATATTCTAATTGCAGGTGATTCTAAAGTTGAAATAAGTCCCTACCATATATATTTTCTTCATTAAAGGCACTTTTTCTTGTGATATAACACTTCACAACTTTAACAATTTTATTTTTTTAACTCAGTCAAGCATTTGTGATGCATTTTTTCAAGTGCCTGATAATAAAATAAATAGCAGTATGCACATATTAAAGATCACCATTTAGGAGCCTGAGCCATAAAAATAAGGTTACAATAGCATAGAAAATGGATGTGATAGGGAAAAGGGACCTCCTGCTACAATGAACAAGCAGTACTAAATAGAGAAGAATGCATTACAGTTCCTTAAGAAAGTTAATATTTACTATGTCCTGGTTATGTTTTCCTTTCTTTCTTTTTTTTTTTTTCTTAAACATCTCTTTCAGCAAAAGGGTTAACAGTGGTTTAACAAGTGACAAAGCCTCTGGTTAATTCTTTTTACTAGCATGACCAACAAAGAATGCACTATTAATACTGAGGCAAAGGGCTGATTCAGTAACAACCTTGGAGCTAAGTCAACTAATCTATGATTGAAAGGCTTAGGAAAAGTATACCATCTATGAAAAGGCAGCAATGAATTATGAGTAGGGTAATTACTACTACATTTGTATGAACAGAATGCTTGTCAAACAAAGGTGTCCTACCATAATACAAAATAAACATTGTCTCAAAAAACAGATGAAATTTAAGGCCTGTGGAATTTCTAGCACCAGCTCTTAAAACTAAAAATCATAAGGATTACAAGATTAGTGGATGACTACAGCTTTTTGTTTGGCAGTGCTGGGGATCCAGGGTCTTTATACTGAGCTATATCCCAGCCTCCCCTCCACCTTTAGTTTTTGAGACTGAGTTTTATTACAGTGCTAAATTGCCTAGGCTGGCAACTTGTGATTCTACAGCCTTAGCCTCTCAAAGTGATAAGATTGCCACTGTGCTTACAGAGATGATTAAACAGTGTGTCATTTTCTAAGGAAAATACATAAAGAGTAGTATGACTGAAATCAAAGAAAACACCAGTATTATATACAACTGAAGTCATTAACATAGCATCTTACCAGATTCACACTCCAATTTGGTCCGATTTAATGCAATTCCATCATCCACAAACTGACAAATTGAAAACAGCCTGCACCCTCTCTGACATGCGTACAACTCCTCTTCCTGGGGAGTTCAAGAACAGGGAGGATTACCAAAAAATAGACTTTCATCTTACACAGAAAAGGTCAAACAGTAAGCAAAGTTCCTAAGGTTTATTCTAAATCATCCAGTTACGTTTTACATTGAATCAAAATCAAAAAGGATAGGTAATATCACAATTTTTTAAAACAATATAAAGAGGTTGATTTCCTTATATTAAAAGTGACATTGGACTGGCCAGGTAGCTCAGTGGACTAAAATGCCTGCTTAGGCAGAGTGCAGTGGCCAGGGTTTGATCCCTAGCATGCAGTGTCTGCATCCCCCACCACCACCAAGGCATGCTGAGACAGTGGTTGAGACTAGGTGTGGGGGGCGTGCGCATGTAATCCCAGCACTTGGGAAGCTGAAAACAGGAGAATCACTAAGACTCCCATCTATGTAGTGAGATCCTGTAAACCCTATACTAAATACATTTAAAAAAAAAAAAAGTGGCATCAAGAAAAAAGCCTACTAGCTAAAAAATACCACCTTTCCCCATATTTTGTGGTTACAATTAGTGGAGGGGTTGAAAATAAAAAGTGACATAATCAGAACTAACAGAAGAAAGGAGTAAGCAGTACCCTATAATCAACCCATGATTCTACCACATCCACGTTTATATAAGCTGCTAGCCTCATCAGGAAAAGCATCATGATCAGCAGATGACAAATGGTGACACAAGGCCCTGTCAGAGGGAAGTATACACCTATAAAAATGTTTATAGGGAAGGACTTTTAAAACCTTACTCTAACTGAGAACATGACAAAAGCAATAGAGTGACATATGGGAAAGGCTACCAACATCTGCCAGACCTGAATCAAACATTTCACGTGAATAACCACACGTTACTTTACCTATTGAATTCCCAAGTTTCTTTTATCGTGAAAGGAGACAATAGCTACTATCTTTATTTTTTTATTTTATTTTTTTTTTTTGTCTTTTTGAGACAGGGTCTCACTATGCAGTTCAGGCTGGCCTTAAGCTCACTTTGTAGCTCAGGCTGGTCTCGAACTCACAACAATCCTCCTGCCTCAGCCTCCCGAGTGCTGGGATTACAGGCGTGCGCCACCACGCCCGGCTTAGCTACTATCTTTAAACTCTTCATTTATTCTGGAAGATAGCTATCTTAGGACAGTGCCTGAGAAAGTACTTAATAAGTAGTAATAATGTTGATCAAAAAATAAATTTTAAAAATAGGAAGCAACAACTTAAAATACTGTGACTGCATAAGAGCTTAAAATAAGAGGGACCAGGGACTGGGAAGATGGCTCAGTGGAATAAATGCTTCCCTGGCAAGCACAAGGACCTGAGTTTGATCCCTGGTTCTGCCAAAAAAAAAAGAGGGACCTACTGTTCTTCATTACTGGAAAATATTAATTGCTTAATAAGATCAATAATAAGGCTTGCAACAATATTCTTTGGTAAAATACATATCAACTAGTGTTATTAATGGGATTTATGCATCTTCTATTTGAAACCAGGAAAATTATGTAATTGTGCTTTTGAAGACAAAGGAAAAATTACAATTATTTAAAAATAACTACTTATAAGTAGGTATTCTACTTGCTTGCAACAAATGATTACTTCTGAAAGTCATTAAAATGAAATTTCTGTCAGTTTCAAGTATCACACCAGGACAGGCCATGTGAGCTTGTAAATCCATCTGACTTTGTATAACACATTGCTTTTTCCTGAACTGCAAAGTACAATAATTGAGCAGAGCACCTATATAAATCAGTGAAATAATTTAAATATGTATAATCTAGCTTGATTAATAGATGGCAGGTTCGAGTGGCCAGTTCATGATTCAAACTTTATTCCACTATTTGGTTATGTGACCTTAGGCAAGTCACTTACCCTTTCCAAAATTCAATTTTATTAACTATTAAACCCTACTTTGCAGTATTACTGTGAGAATTAGAGATTATAGTATAACTTCTCCATCATACTAGCTGACAAATTAGTACAGTCATTAAATTTTTAAGTCCAAGACAGTGTAGAGGCCAGATGATTTTGAGGTCCTGAGTAGCTTTAACTACTAAAAATGACATCACTAACACCGCAACTGTTAGAAAATAGTGTTTATTATAAAAATACCTGAAGTTTCCCAATATGTATACTCTTTCAACTTATTTCCCTGCATTCTAGTTCATACTACAAATTTGCTAGAGAAAGCTCAAACATATGAAACAAATGCTAGAGCAATACAAAATGAGTCTCAGCCTAGATCCCAGCCAAATCAATGTTAGTAAATTTTCTCATAGAAGCCCACATGAAAGCGTGTGTGCATGTGTATGCATGGGTGTATTACTGGAGATTGAATCCAAGGCCTCTGCACCAAGCTACAGCCTCAGCCCTTAAAAAATGTTGTGTTTTATTTTTATTTATTTATTTATTTTTTCGTGGAACTGGGGACTGAACTCAGGCCCTTGCCAGGAAAGTGCTTATTCTACTGAGTCATCTCCCCAGTTCTAAAATTTTGTGTTTTTGAAATAAGGTCTTTATATAATCCAGGTTGGCCTTGAACTCCCTATGACTGTGAGTTAGCAGATATCTTCCTGTCTCCATCTCCCTAATACCGCGATTACAGGCATGCACCATCACGGCTCACTTTTTTTTTTTGGTCTTTTTGAGACAGGGTCTCATTATGCAGTTCAGGCTGGCCTTAAACTCACTTTGTAGCTCAGGCTGGTCTCGAATTCACAACAATCCTCCCGCCTCAGCCTCCCGAGTGCTGGGATTACAGGCATGCGCCACCACGCAGGGCTATGGCTCACTTTTAAAATTTTTCATTTTTCAACATTTTGAGGCAGGGTTTCACTAAATTGTCCAGGCTGGGGTCCAGTTGGTGATCTTGCTTTGATCTTCAGAGTTCTGGGATGCATGTGTGCCCCATTGTGATACAAAATTTGTAAGAATGGAATAAAATAATGAAGTTGGGCAGTAGTCTTTGATGTAAACTTTAAATCAGAATTCCTCATTTTTCTCTTAACTATTTAGGATAATACTGTCTTTTATGCTTTTTTTTTTGTTTTTCTTTTTTGAGTCAGGGTCTTGCTATGTAGTTCAGGCTGACCCTGAACTCATTATATTGCCCAGGATAGTCTTGAACTAGCAGCAATCCTACTTTACCCTCCTCTAGTGTTTGGGATTATGGGTGTGCACCGCCACACCTGGCTTTAAAGTTGAAAAAATAAACGGACTATGGTGCAATGTAAGTAAACCAAATTGGGAGAGTGATAGTGTTTAGATTTCAAAGACCTGAAAATAGTCACCAGTGGAACACCCTAAACCTCACTGGTCTTTGTAGCCACTTTGTAGTTGAAGAAGCCAAACATGGCTAGCTACAACAGTTAAGCGAATAGCATACAGAAGAAGGAAAAACAAGGAGAAAGAGACCAGCAGCATCAGCAAAAGCACTTCTAGAGCAAGGTGGAGGGAGGGGGCATAAACCAAAATTATAGTATATGAAGAAGGTGTGGGGTAGTCACTAAGCAAATTAGAATGTTGAGTAAAGAGTTCGTAAGATGCTGAAAAACAACTTGAGAAGACGCTGCTAAAAGAAAGGCAGCAACTACCAGTTGGGGATGGGATGACAGGGAGTGACGAGTGACAAGAGTAGGGTTCCTCTCCCTGAGGTTCAAAAGCCCGCCTGAGGGCAATCGCATTTCTTTACCTAGCCCACGCGTCCTTGTTTTCAGCTGTTTGAATGCACAAACCTGTTTCTTCTCTAAGACATTCCCAGTGCATACTGGTAGCGTTTAACAAAACACAGACGGAAGCCCTTCTAAGACATCGCACAACTCCGGGGCCTGATTTCATACTCATAGTGGAGCTGTCTACGCGCGTGAGCCCCTGAGCAGATGCGCTCGTGACCCAAGGGGGCGCGCAGGGCCCGAGCTCTCGTGGACTCGCCCATCTGCGGCTCCCTCCCACTCTTCCCTCTAAGCGCTCGCTCAACTTCCCCCTGCCCACGAACTCCCGGGTATGGGGGGGAGCGGATTTCCATTGTGTCCCCAAGCCTGTGGAGGTGTAGCACACCACACTTCTGGCAGTTACAGCAGGCTAGAGTGCAGGCGGGAGGATTAGTGAGGAAAACGGAGGTCACACGAGGAAGACAGATTCTGGTGCCGACGCCTGTGGTGGTGGTGGTGGTGGTGGTGGTGGTGAGACAGGGCGAGGGACGGGTGGAAGCCTGTGTCTAAAGGCCCTACCTTGGGGTAGGTGTGCAAGGGGTACGTCAGTTGACAGGCCCGGTGGCAGGACGCCGTGTCGCCCAAGACTGAGTCGAACGCTTCGGCCGAGGCGGTCCGCGAGCCTCCGGCCAATGCCATAGTCAGAAGCAGCAGCAGCGGCAGCCCCAGCTGGGTCCGGACCCAGAGGTTCCCCTTTGGAGCCGCCATCTTGTTCCCTCTGTCACCGCGGCTCAGCTGGTTGCTGTTTTCTTTTCAGGTTTCGCCTCCTTCCGGGGTCAGCCCCCTTCTCACCCCCGCGGTTGACCGCTTCCGCCTCCGCCTTAATCGGCCCCGCCTCTGGGGCTTGGAATTGCTTCGGGGTTGGTGTGAGGAGGCGGGCTCGAGCCTTAAGAGTCACAGACAGGGCGGTGCCCGACACTGACCGCGTGGGGCACGCTGGGGACTGTGGTTCTCACAGCGCTGAGCGCGGTGCACGCTGGGGAGTGTGGTTCCCCCGGCGCAGATTCGCTGTGACCCATCAAAGAAGGTATCACCGCGGGAGTAGGCCCTGGAGGACGCCCGCGTGTGCTTCTGACGCCGGCTGCCAGGCTGGGAACCCTGAGGGTGCTCTTTGAAGGGATCCAGCTGCTGTGCGCGGGGGCTTTCCTGGTGAGTCGCGCTTCAGGCTGTGGTTAGGTGCTCGTTTCCCACTCCTAAGTGAGGGGCGCGGAGGAGAACGGTGTTTGTGTTCCTTCGGGGGGGTCCAGACCTTGTCTGTCATGGTTAGGATAGGGGAGCAGGGGAGCCTGGAGATGGCTGCTTGGGGTCTGGAGATGGTGGTTGTTGGTCAACTCTTGGGTTGGCTCTGTGGTAGGGTAAAAAGGGCATCATTATTGAGCCTGCTAAAAGTTGAAACGACACAACCCAGCCTGGGTTGAAAGAGGGTTTCCATTTCATCAGATTCCAGGCCTGGCCAGGTATTGGAACCCCTCCACCGCGTGCATACCGGGAAGTTGACTTACCACTGTGTTCTTGGGTAGAACTTACCCTCTCACCTAAGAGGGAATCTTAGGACCTATAATATCATCCAGGAGACCCCTATAATTTAGGAGTGCTTTCTGAAGACCCCTCTGGGTCACTTTGGGGAGAACAAAATATTTTGGCTGCCTCGGTGAAGTTTTAGAATCTGCCCTCTCCCTGTACAGAATACCCTTGAAGCACGTGAAGGTAGTTGGAGTCCCCTAACGATGGATAAATTCGTCATTCGAACGCCTAGAATCCAGAATAGTCCACAGAAGAAAGATCCTGGAGGCAAGATTTATAAACAGTCCACGATTGAATCTCTGAAGGTGAGTAGGTGATCTGGAACTACAGACTGTGCAAAGGATTCTGGTAAGAACAGTACCACTGTGGCAAGGCAGTACCACAGAGTTCTGTCATGGGAGACCCAGATTAGTTCCTGCTGCCTTCCCTCCCTGAAAGTTTATCTGACCATTAACTTCTTTTTTTTTTTTTTTTTTTTTTTTTGGTGCAGGGTCTCACTATGCATGCAACCCACATTCATAGTGATCTTCCTGCTTTTTGCCTCCCATGGGCTGGGATTACAGGCGCGCGCCACCGCGCCCGGATTGCATCGCCGGCTCAGCGCACCCGAAGGCGGGGCCGGCGCGGCTAGGGGAACCAAGGATCGAACACTGGT